>CM060948.1:28508606-28775629 GCA_030765055.1 Mantis religiosa
TGAATTTCCCCAGATCCATATTCTGGATCTTTTTCATCAGCATCCTTCCTCTTTTGTTTTTCACTCCTTATCTTCCTACACTCTATGGTCACTTGATCTATGGTATTATTAATTATTTTGATAAAATTGGATGGGGGTCTGGTAAACTGAGAACAGCAGCCAATATCTTACCTACCTCAATTCCCTTGCCAATGCTTCTCAGATCATAAGCAAACCTTACACTTACTTCTGCATCATTTTCAATAGTTCTGGATGTTTCAAATGTACGAGGGCTGTTATCACAATTTTTTGATAACGCATCTTTACTCATTTTCATAATATTGATGGTCCTTCTCAAAATAGTCTCCCCTGAATGCACTTGTCCCAGCGTTTCTGCCAGTCTTCAAAGACATGCTGGAAACCATTTTTGAGAGGTCCTTTAAAATCGCCTCCGCAGCCTTTACCACTACTTCTGATGATGGATAATGCCTCCCACGAAGGCGTTTCTTCAAGTTAGGGAATAGTAAAAAGTCACATGGGGCTAAATCCTGACTATAGGGAGGGTGAGGGATGCACTTCACGTTGATTTTTGCAAGATATTCAGCAATTACATTGGCAATATGCGGCCTGTTTCATGGAAAAGTGGTCTTTTGCGCCTGATATGGACTTGCAATGTTTCCAGGACATCCCTGTAGTATTGTCCAGTTACTGATGTGTGTGCAGGTACAACATGCTGATAAACCATTCCATGAATATCAAAGAATGAGATGTCCATAACTTTCCCAGCAGAAGCAACCACTTTTGCTTTTTTGGGGATGGTGATGAAGGAGATTTCCACACTGAGCTTTGCTGTTTGCTCTCAGGATCAAAATGATGTAGCCAAGTTTCACCAGCAGTGATTACGTTTGAAAGAAACTCCGCATCTTCCTCTAACATTAACTTTAACTGCATGTTACCTCCATTGCAGCGGTAGGCGATACTGAGCATGTCTGAACTTGCCTGGTTCTCACAGGCGGGTACCAGAAGTTCCAACAAAGAAATTACTACGGCGTGTTTGTTTCACGTTAAGCTAAGAGAATATAATAAGATTGAATTTTAGTGCGAAAGATTATGACCGTAAAAAATTATGATCATTCTTTATTGAACAGCCCTGGTATATTCTTTATTACACTTTTTCCAACTGAATGATATTGTAGCTAATAATTCATTTCGTTTCTTGGTGTCCTCTGATATGAAAACAATTTTCATTTTCACGAAATTTACATTGTACAAAGTTTCTATATCTACTAAGTGAAAACTTGTTGATCTAATATCATTATTTACTTTAGTTAAATTGTTACCACTGCCATTACACAATGAAGAAACCATCTTTTTCTTGAAAAATTAATTTTCACTTCACATTCATCGCCAAAGTTTGAGGTTAGGTTTGACGAAATCAATATATTGTCTTTGTTACTACACTTTTTCCATTTTAGAGGCTGTAACTCTTTAGTTATGTAATCATGGATTACTTAAACTGTTTATACTGGTTCCCATGCCGATTTCTTACATCAAAATTATTGCTTCTTCCCATCTTGAAAACAGCATTAGTAATTCAAAACATACTTTAAATTTATAACATTTGAAATTTTGTCTTTGCCATGCATGTATAGATATAAAACACTTAACTACATGAAAGAAACCCTAAATTCATTTAAAACAAATGCAGAAGTTCATACACATGATACTAGAACAAAGCACAATCTATTTATCAACTCGCATAGAACCAAATTGTATGAAAGTAGCTTCACATATGCTGGTCTACATTTATTCAATAAACTACCACAGAGTATAAAGAATATTGAGTCCAAACCAAAATTCAAAAAGGCTCTATTTAATTTCTTAATGGAGAGAAACTTTTATGGTGTAGAGGATTTCCTAAATCATGAAATAGAGTAAACTCCACATTTGTGAACAATTACTTTTGTATAGCACTTCTCTATGGTCTTTATATATTTTGTTTTTATTTCCTTTTCTACTTTAGACTTTTGTTAGATCCTGTATCTGTTACAGTTTTTAGTCTTATGTAACTTTTTATATTTATCTTTGTATTTTGAACTGACGTATCCTATAACATATGTACGAGCTTATTGCACATAATGCTGCTTTAGAATCAAAAAGTTGTGGCGTTATTCCTCCACTCGCAGCAGACAGGATGCACGTTGACTTTTTGGAAGATCCAGGTCGAGATTTGATTAAATAAGAGTCATGAGATCTGTTCTCAGGCGTGGATTTTTGGTGACACAAATAAAATTTTACATGACTCCGATTTTGTAATATATTATTTAATTGTATAATCTGGATTACAATTCACTCATACTTTCTTTCTTAATCAGTCATTGTAGATTACCTCCAACACATCGATAAATTCTTATTTTCAGGTTAATATAATTTCTATTAATTACTTAAAATTCGTCTTCTATACGTTCACTCATTACTATTACGAATACCGAGTAACTCTTTTTGACGATTATTGTTTTTCAGTTACAAAACTTTTATATTCACCGCAACATTTTTCCATCGTCATAAAACAAGATTGAAGAATATATATATATATATATATATATATATATATATCTCAAGATTATTGATTTTCCGTAACTATCCTTACTCCTCTATTAATTTTGTGATTGGCCGATTTACTTCTACGTCATCACACTACGTAATGCAATTATTACTACGGCCAATCACAAAATTACACATATATTTGTTTTTAATATTGTCATTACATGCCCCACTAAGTCATATCAGAAAACAATATTCATATAAAAAGTTCTAAAACATATCGTTACAAAGTATGACAGCATTTTTGAATGTATCTATTCTGTATAGGTGTTGGAGTGAAATATGAATAGCCGTTACTTCTGCATCAAAATTTGTTGTGTGGTGTCCTGCTGGTTGATAGAATGAGAACAGTGCACACTTAATTCCTGCTCCTGAGTTGTTGTCCAAGTTAGATCCATCTGTGTAGATATGTAACCATTCTTCAGGTGGATATCTATTGTTCAGTTTCTAATGCTAGTGTTTTTAGTACAGGTTTGGAAGTTTCACATTTTGTAACTATTTGTTCTAAATCTAATTGGATATTAATTGGTTAAAAAGTTAGTGGGTTTTCTTTGATTAAAATGTTTTCTTTAGAATTAGGAAGATTCAGATCTGTTTTTAATTCCATAACTTTGTGTAGTAAAGTTGTTTGTATTTTCATCTTGATTGGTTGTAGTAATCTTTTCTCCCATTTTGTTGTTTTTAAGCGCAACATTTTTTCATGTTGTATTAGTGCCTGCTCCTCTAAAGTTAGATGTATTGGATAGTTCCGAGTTAAGGCTTGCATTGCTGTGATTGGAGTTGATTTTGCTGCACCGGTTATTAGTCGCAGGGCCTGATTTTGGCATATGATGTCTCCAAGATAATTTTGAATAAAAAATTGTTCCTAAATATTTTGTTTCATATGTTTGTTTCAGGTTTGTTTTCTTGAACTGCAAATTTAGTATACGGATTTTCTTTTTTAAGCTAAATATTTGGAGGTCAATCCAAATTAAAGAATGCCACAAAATGATCCAACAGCTTCAAAAACTACAGAAAAGAATTATATTACAATGGATATCTGCACATTGTGGAATTGCTGGAAATGAATCACCTGATTTTCTTGCCAAAAAAGGTGCAAATTTAATTCAGAACAAAAGTAAAAGCTTACCCTTTACATCGATAAAAAGATTAACTACCAACAAATATAAAAACAGACAAAACCACTCAATATCTAACAAAGCCAAAGATAAAAAAAAATGGAACATTTTAATCAAAAATTCAGAAATTGTTCCCTAATTCTACGTAAAGCTGCAGTAGCAAATTTTAGATTACTTACGGAACATGATTATTTGGCCAAACACTTACACAGAATAGGAATTTATACAAGTCCAAACTGTCCTCTGTGCAGCAAAGAAGAGGAAATGACTGAATAACATTTTTTTAACCTGTGAAGTCCTACCTGCCGGACCCACTACACAGAAATATTGGAGAAATGTGTGTAGTGTTTAACGCCCGCTTTTACTACATACGGCACCGCAGGCGGTGACACTGATGATGCATGAGATGAAGATGGAGCACCGGTGGAATGAGATGGCGGGGGAAACCGGAGGTCCCGGAGAAAACCCGTCCCAACGCCGTGTTGTCCACCACAAATCTCACTTTGCCGTCGCCTGGGCTCGAACCCGGGCCGTCTTGGTGAGAGCCAAGCGGTCTAACCACTGAGCCACGGCGTGGCCAAATGTTGGAGAGCAAGAGAGCTAATGGCTTCATTGTCAAACCCTAACATTTGACAACTAAGAAGAGGAAATGACTGAAGAACATCTTTTAACCTGTGAAGCCCTACCTGCCGGTCCCACTATACAGAAATATTGGAGAGCAAGAGAGCTAATGGCTTCATTGCCAAAGCCTAGCATTTGGCAACAAAGAAGAGGAAATGACTGAAGAACACCTTTTAGCCTGTGAAGTCCTACCTGCCGGACCCACTACATAGAAATATTGGAGAGCAAGAGAGCTAATGGCTTCATTGCCAAAGCCTAACATTTGACAACAAAGAAGAGGATATGACTGAAGAACATCTTCTAACCTGTGAAGTACTAAATGCCGGACCCACTACACAGAAATATTGGAGAGCAAGAGAGCTAATGGCTTCATTGCCAAAGCCTAGCATTTGACAACAAAGAAGAAGAAATGACTGAAGAACATCTTTTAACCTGTGAAGTCCTACCTGCCGGACCCATTACACAGAAATATTGGAGAGCAAGAGAGCTAATGGCTTCATTGCCAAAGCCCAGCATTTGACAACAAAGAAGAAGAAATGACTGAAGAACATCTTCTAACCTGTGAAGTCCTACCTGCCGGACCCATTACACAGAAATATTGGAGAGCAAGAGAGCTAATGGCTTCATTGCCAAAGCCCAGCATTTGACAACAAAGAAGAAGAAATGACTGAAGAACATCTTCTAACCTGTGAAGTCCTACCTGCCGGACCCATTACACAGAAATATTGGAGAGCAAGAGAGCTAATGGCTTCATTGCCAAAACCTAACATTTGACAACAACGAAGAGGAAATGACTGAAGAACATCTTCTAACCTGTGAAGCCCTACCTGCCGGACCCACTATACAGAAATATTGGAGAGCAAGAGAGCTAATGGCTTCATTGCCAAAACCTAACATTTGACAACAACGAAGAGGAAATGACTGAAGAACATCTTTTAACCTGTGAAGCCCTACCTGCCGGACCCACTATACAGAAATATTGGAGAGCAAGAGAGCTAATGGCTTCATTGCCAAAGCCTAACATTTGACAACAAAGAAGAGGATATGACTGAAGAACATCTTCTAACCTGTGAAGTACTAAATGCCGGACCCACTACACAGAAATATTGGAGAGCAAGAGAGCTAATGGCTTCATTGCCAAAGCCTAGCATTTGACAACAAAGAAGAAGAAATGACTGAAGAACATCTTTTAACCTGTGAAGTCCTACCTGCCGGACCCATTACACAGAAATATTGGAGAGCAAGAGAGCTAATGGCTTCATTGCCAAAGCCCAGCATTTGACAACAAAGAAGAAGAAATGACTGAAGAACATCTTCTAACCTGTGAAGTCCTACCTGCCGGACCCATTACACAGAAATATTGGAGAGCAAGAGAGCTAATGGCTTCATTGCCAAAGCCCAGCATTTGACAACAAAGAAGAAGAAATGACTGAAGAACATCTTCTAACCTGTGAAGTCCTACCTGCCGGACCCATTACACAGAAATATTGGAGAGCAAGAGAGCTAATGGCTTCATTGCCAAAACCTAACATTTGACAACAACGAAGAGGAAATGACTGAAGAACATCTTCTAACCTGTGAAGCCCTACCTGCCGGACCCACTATACAGAAATATTGGAGAGCAAGAGAGCTAATGGCTTCATTGCCAAAACCTAACATTTGACAACAACGAAGAGGAAATGACTGAAGAACATCTTTTAACCTGTGAAGCCCTACCTGCCGGACCCACTATACAGAAATATTGGAGAGCAAGAGAGCTAATGGCCTTATTGCCAAAGCCTAACATTTGACAACAAGAACAACAGCATGTAATAAATACAATACTAAACAAAGCATGGAAGAATTAATATCAGATACACAGATAGATATTAAAAGAAAAACAAGGACTTTCTTTCCTAATATTTATTTATTTATTTATTTATTTATTTATTTATTTATTTATTTATTTATTTATTTATTTATTTATTTATTTATTTATTTATTTATTTATTTATTTATTTATTTATTTATTTATTTATTTATTTATTTGTTTGTTTGTTTGTTTGTTTGTTTGTTTGTTTGTTTGTTTGTTTGTTTGTTTGTTTGTTTGTTTGTTTGTTTGTTTGTTTGTTTGTTTGTTTGTTTGTTTGTTTGTTTGTTTATTTATTTATTTATTTATTTATTTATTTATTTATTTATTTATTTATTTATTTATTTATTTATTTATTTATTTATTTATTTATTTATTTATTTATTTATTTATTTATTTATTTATTTATTTATTTATTTATTTATTTATTTATTTATTTATTTATTTATTTATTTATTTATTTATTTATTTATTTATTTATTTATTTATTTATTTATTTATTTATTTATTTATTTATTTATTTATTTATTTATTTATTTATTTATTTATTTATTTATTTATTTATTTATTTATTTATTTATTTATTTATTTATTTATTTATTTATTTATTTATTTATTTATTTATTTATTTATTTATTTATTTATTTATTTATTTATTTATTTATTTATTTATTTATTTATTTATTTATTTATTTATTTATTTATTTATTTATTTATTTATTTATTTATTTATTTATTTATTTATTTATTTATTTATTTATTTATTTATTTATTTATTTATTTATTTATTTATTTATTTATTTATTTATTTATTTATTTATTTATTTATTTATTTATTTATTTATTTATTTATTTATTTATTTATTTATTTATTTATTTATTTATTTATTTATTTATTTATTTATTTATTTATTTATTTATTTATTTATTTATTTATTTATTTATTTATTTATTTATTTATTTATTTATTTATTTATTTATTTATTTATTTATTTATTTATTTATTTATTTATTTATTTATTTATTTATTTATTTATTTATTTATTTATTTATTTATTTATTTATTTATTTATTTATTTATTTATTTATTTATTTATTTATTTATTTATTTATTTATTTATTTATTTATTTATTTATTTATTTATTTATTTATTTATTTATTTATTTATTTATTTATTTATTTATTTATTTATTTATTTATTTATTTATTTATTTATTTATTTATTTATTTATTTATTTATTTATTTATTTATTTATTTATTTATTTATTTATTTATTTATTTATTTATTTATTTATTTATTTATTTATTTATTTATTTATTTATTTATTTATTTATTTATTTATTTATTTATTTATTTATTTATTTATTTATTTATTTATTTATTTATTTATTTATTTATTTATTTATTTATTTATTTATTTATTGTTATCTGAAAAGGTTGCCAGAGCCATAGCTCATGCTAGGGAACAGTACAAAAATATATAAAATGATGGCAAACAGCCCTTAACAATACTTATATTACATTTTCATAGTAGGAACGAATTACCGTACAAGAATAACATCTGAATCATACAAAGATACAAACATTCACTATAACTCAAGAAATAATAGTAACAAAGAACTTACAGAAAAATAGAAGCTACATATTCTATGGGACATTAATCCATATTAATTTTTAAACAGGTCAGCTTTCAAACCAGCTATAAATGTGTAACACTTTATCAGCTATCAGTATGTGCCTTCAGTAAATTTTCAGCAACTTTCCTTTTAAAACCTTTTATGTTCCCGCAGCCTTTCAGTTCCAGTGGCAGCGCATTATATAAGTTGATAACGTGTGAGGTTAAGCTGTTCAGGCCATAAGTAGAAGTGTTCACTGTTGGTTTTGTTAAGTTTCCTTTATTTCTTGTATTATATGTATATATGTGAGGAGCTTTCAAATGTTAGATTGGACTTTAGAATATTATTTTTTATTTTGTATAAGGTTGTGCTCTGGAATAAAGTGTCAATAAGGCTACAACCAAAGAGAGAACACAGTTACAAATGGCTAATAGGGGGGCGGGGCACACTGTGCAGCCTTTTCAAAATGAGTCTGTTTACGACTTTTATAACTATGTGACAGGAAAATAAATATCGTTAGTCGCTTCTACAAACATCAGGGAAGATTATTTTGGCAATAACTCATTTTATGAAATTTCTGGCTCCCCTTAATTTAGAAGTAGTATTCTATGTCACTCAAATGTTATGAAGTTTTATTTGTCATGTTGATGAGTTCCGACCGTAGCCAAGCTACGAGGTAAACGCTCAGGATAGGATCACATTGGGGAAAGACCGCATTTGTTTTCCGTTCTGCGATAAGGATGTGGTTTCATTTTAGTGTAGCGAAGGAAACGGTGCAGTGTTGAAGTAACATTTGAACGTGTACATAGTTGCAATGATTCGAGGAAAGAAATCTCGCCAAAGTCCATTAAAACTGAGGTTACATCGCGTGTTCAGCAGTAGCAGTCAACCTCCAAGTCCAAGCGCTCATCACAGACATTCCTTTCATTCAACAAGCTTGGAAAACCTGCGGATGTCAACAAGACCCCAGTAAGTGTCAACACTACTATCAGGTTCTTTTAACATTCGAACGCTAAAGAATGTTTTATAAACTTTTCTGTCAGTGCAACCAACCCACTCCCCCAATCACAAACATCCAGTTCAAAACGTTGGCGAGGCGTGACTTTCTATGCGAGGGAAGATCCAAGTAATCATTTGCATTAAGATAAGAGAGAATATGTGTGCAGCCATATAAAATAACAATCACGGTCAACAATACAATTTTCACAATCTATGACACCCACATAGCCATGGAATGATAACATACAGTATGTTCATTTAAGTGGCGCATAAATGTTTTAACACCATTACTTTGCATGCGGATATCATTATTAAGAAGTGTTTTTATATTTAGTTCTTCCTCATAAAACAAAGAGCTAAAGCTACTCCTCAGTACTCTTTCCATTGTACATTCACCCGGAGGTCCTTCTTGCATTGCGAGACTGTTTACCCTAAAAGCAGAGATATTCCTGCTTCACCTCTCCACACAGGAGCTCTAATTTTTAGTGCTGTACATCGCTCAAAATTTTTAATAGATTAACCATGTTACTTTAATCGATTAATCGACATATTATCTGTTCGAAAGTTAGGTGTAAGGATTATATAAAGTATTTTAAAACTCTGTATATTTAATTATTTATGAAACTTTTGTGAGAAATGTTTGTGTTAAACAAGTTAAAATAAGGAAAAACGTTATAAAAACAACTACTTGCCAGTCTCACAAATCTTAGTAATTATTGATATAATACGTTACTAAGTAATTACTTACAAAAATATTGTAGATCTAATTCAATACATATATAAAGAACGGGCACTTGAGGCAAACACAAATTTTGAATCTAAATATTTAAAAGTTTCATAAATAATGAAATGAACAGAGTATTAAAGTACTTTATATAATCCTTACACCTAATTTTCGGACAGATATCTCGACTAATCGATAGATTAATCGATTAAAGTAACACGGTTAATCGACTAAAAATTTTAATCGATCTAGAGCACTATCGGCAAAATTGGTCTGTAATACTTCTACATACAATCGCCGATGAGCTCAATTATTCCCCTCGTACTACAAGCAGTTGACTCTAATGGGTGACAGTTTCTTAACTTTACTCAAAATTAATGATGAAATGTTTGAAAATAAAAAGAAATAATATATAAAGAAATGTATGTATCTGAAATACACATACAGGTTTTTCTTCATCTAATAGTTTACCCGCAAACATATCCGTTTATTTATTACTTCACGTTTTTGCACGGTCGTAATTGCGTCGAGAAATGAACAACGCCTGTCAGTATAGATTTTATGTTTTAGTTCCACTTGTTGCCCTGATGAACTATTATGATTCAAATGGAAATGTGTTTGTCCTTGAGTGCTACTAGGTGAGCAACCAATCGGAGTACTGCGGTGTTGTATTGCATTCCCCCTAAGTGGTGTGTGACGAGTGCCAAACTAATCAATCTCTAATAAATACTATTTGTGCTAAGAAAAAATTCAGATTTTGCAAAAACTGATCCATGAGGAAGGAGATGATAATGTATTTAACATAACCGTAGAAACCCCATATTTTTAGCTCAAATAGTTTTCCTAATACAAATAAATAAAGTAGATACCATTATACGTATTATAACAATGGATTGTTACGTAAGCACTGTAATGAATATCATTATTGGTTGGCATGTATGCGTGAATGTATATTTGAAATTACTCAGAACTGAAACGTAAACATTTGACATGACTTGGTAAAAGAATTACTTTGAATAAGCCAGGTGTTTGTTAAATTCACTGGGAGGAAACGATACACTTCTTGCTAGTCTGGCTGAACGTGTCTGGTGACATTACATCTTTGTTTATGAATGGTTCGTAATCTCTATTTACTCTAGAGAGTTTAAAGCAGCATTATTCCGTTACTCTTCCATGAAAAAGTGTATCAGCTGGATCAATGAGACACGATCCACCTTCCCCCTTACTACTGCCAGAACAATCCAATTGAGTTAATGTGTGCTCAAATTATGTTGCAAACAGAAATAATATTTTTAAACTGACTGACATTGAACGAGTTATTCACAAAGAAATTGGCAAGGAACACAACACGACGGGAAAACTGCGTGAGAAATCAGATAAACTACAAGAAGACGACTTTTGGAAAGAAATAGCTCGTAACGAGATTTTAGAACCTATCATCATAAATTTGCAGTACTCAGACGTTGAAGACAATGACAATGACGAATTATCTCTTAACGTAACATTCACAGCTATACGGATGCACCGCTGGCATTTTCGTTGGATTAGAAAAACAAATAATTCATAAGCTATAATTAACTTTAAGCTAAATATTTAAAAATTTGTGTAATATACAAATATCCATGTTGCAATTGTGATTTCAACAACTGCATTATTATAAAACTTTGGAAAATTCAGTTTGCGTTCCCTTACGTCTAGCGCCACGAACACACGCAAGTGTGCGAGAGAAAGGGAAATATTAAAAGAGTGGGGGTAACGAAGTGGCAACGGTAAAGGCTCTAACGCATCTGATTCGCTACAAGCGAGAACTCTTCCCATTTGAAACAATTAATAGGGAATTGGCTCTTTTGATCCTTACGTTGTAAGTGCTGATGTATTTTGGAGTGAAAGAAAGGTTTACAAGTGGCTGCATTATTCATATGTCTAAGAACTTGTCTTAAAGCACTTCTGGTTCATTGCTTTTTAAAAATGTTAACTTTATGGTCCGTAGACTTATATAAATCAAAAGTAGATATTAAGAGTATCATAACTGAGAGATTAAAGCAATGTGATTTGTTTCTAGGAGCGATGGAGATCTGTCTACTCTGGGATCCTGCTCTCCAAGGTAGGAGGAACAAAACTTAATCACATTCTATTCTTAGTCCACTACTACGACATCAGAGTAATGTGTTGAACTTTCAGCCTGAAGTGCCTGGCTTTGGACCTTTGTTTGAGCGGGTCTTTCCCTTATCTTTATGCCTTATGCTTCTTAATCAGTGATGCCCAGAGGCAAGAGTTTTTGGTTTTAGCGATTTTTTTACGAATTATTGCGAATTTTGTTTTGAGAATAATATTTTTAGCGATAAATGAGACAATTTCTATTATTTTTAGTCTTCATAGAAAAATTTACACTTATTACAAATTACATAAATATAACTTTAATTAAATATAATTGTTTTCATAACATAAAGTTGGAAGTCGTGAAAAAAATGAAAGGTTAGAGCCAGACTGAAAAATGCAATGCCATAGCCGGGATTTGTACCACGTATCTTCTGGTCTCCGTCCAGCCGCTCTAAACCATTCAGCTACTATGACCAACGTGCCAACATGACATTGAATTCTCCAACTGACTCGTGGTTTTCCTGGTAAACCACTTAGGAGTTCTCATAAACACATTAGACAACTACCTTAATGATGACTTACTATGCCCGGGCCTTAAAGTACTTACAGCATAGTAAGTCACCATTAAGGTAGTTGTCTCACGACTAGTGTGAAAGAACAAGTAATTTCCGTGAAAAAAAAAATGTTTACAAATTTAATGAAAGCAAGATAAAATTTAACACTGAATAAAGCCAATACAGTGACGTCATCATGCGCATTCAAATAACAGGTAAGCGGTGCAACAATAAACTGACACCACAGCACCCGGCTGGTCCGTGGTACTGAGAACTGTTTGTCGTATGCTAACTAGAAATGTTATTTAATGGATAGCGCACCGTGCACAGTAAAAACCTCCTTTTGTGACTAAAGTTATTGAGAAAGTACTGAACTTCTAGGAAGCTACTCTCAGACATTACATTAACATGAAAATATTGTCCCTTAGGCTTAAGAATGTGTTCCGAAATGCCCGAAAGTTAAAAAATTAATACAAACAATACCTCACTGAAAACCACCCGGATTTAGAAACTAAACTGTTCCCATTGCCTGTACTGACATGCTGGTCTAGCTGGTTTAATTCAGTAGTTTACATTGCCAGCTATTTTGATGTAATTGTCAATTTCTTTTCTAAAAGAGAAAAGCTTTCAGTTTCTGCGCAAAATTTTTTGCGATGCTGAGTGCTGCAATATTGTAAAGGTACAGACAAAATTTGTTTTTGAAAATTGCCGAAATTAAAGGATGCAATATGTAAAGAATCGTAATGGATTTCAAAGAAATAGTGTATCTTTGTTACAACAGTGCAGGGGCAGGTGGTTGGGGAGAAAGGGGATTTTCTTAGTAAGAATCCTGAATGGGTAGCACTTGAATAGGTATTCCTCGGACCCTATATAATGGCATGACAGAGACTAATAATCACAATGCAAAATAGTCACAATGGAGTTTTGGGTTTGAAAAGACAGGGCTTCCAGAGGTGAAAGTGACACACGCGCGCGCGCGTGCACACTGAGGACGTACAATTCGCGGCTGGAGGCCGATTAAGACGGTCATCGTTTCTGTCTTGAGCGAAGGCAGACGAGAAGCGATGAGAAAAGATACCTGTCGGTTCATACGTAACGAATTAAGTATTATCGAGTAATAAGCATTCCACATACAGTAACTCTAAACAGTGATATTGGTAACCCTTGGTCGGCAACTTCGAGTTTGATGTAGTGATATAAAGAAGCAGTCATTAAACCAGTTTGAAACTTGCATTCCAGTGTCATTAGAATCATCCTTACTCATACATACCCACGCATACCCTGAGAGTATCTCATTGCTTTAGCCTGCGCTACCCATCCTTTTCGCTTCAGTTGATAACAGATCCAACACTTGAATTTCAATAAAAGAATTACCTGTGTCTCATCTTGTTTTATCCCGAATTAACTCGCTGAGAGCCAAATGTGAAATATAAGAGAGTGGTCACTTTGGAAACAGAGTAAGTGTACTTGTAGATCATATCATGGATCCCAGTGTTAGAGAAGCAGTACAAGAGAATCTAAAAGTTTGCTGCCGTATGACTTTGTCTAAATTAAACTCAATTATTGCCAGCTATTTTGATGCCAATTGCCGATTTCTTTTCTAAAAAAGAAAATCTTTCAGTTCCTTCACATTTGTTAATTGATCATTTTTGCGATGCTAAGTGCTGCAGTATTGTAAAGGTACAGGCAAAATTTGTTTCTGAAAATTACAGATTAATAACAAAACCAATATTAGAATTTCAATCTAAAAATACTGTGGCTCATCTTGTTTTATTCCGAATTAACTCGCTGAGAGTCAAATGTGAAATATTAGAGAGTGGTCACTTTGGAAACAGAGTAAGTACACTTGTAGATGATATCATGGATCCCAGTGTTAGAGAAGCAGTAGAAGAGAATCTAAAAGTTTGCTGCCGTATGAACTTCATTATGGCAAAAGAAACTGATGACGTAATAACCATAATAGCTTTAGATCATTTGTTTGAACCTTATAGGTTAGCTACTAAATCAAGTATAGGTGATTTAAATCATGTAATGGCAACATTTAAACAACTAAAAGCATTTAAAACCAGTGATACTACTTGTGATTCTGATTTGCTTCTTTGTTACAAAGAGCTTTGTGACATTGTTGAACAGCAAAGCCATGATGGTACCGATAACAGATTAGATGTAGTAACAGCACTCTTGTCATTGAAGACAAAAGCTGAATCTTACCGCAATTTCTGTGAAAAGTCCCTTCAATGTCTTTGGTTGCCGATGTCAAACGCTGACAGTGAGAGATTGTTCTCTACATATAACTTAGTTGTGACAGACAAAAGAACAAGTATGAACAGAGAAAATATCACAACTTGTTGTATGCTGCAGTTTGGCAATCTCTGATGTGTGATATTTGATTTTATTCATGTTACCTACTGTCTGATAATTTTAAATAAAATATTTTAATTTAGAAAAAAAGGGGGGGGTTGTAACAGTTGTGTTATTCTAGTTACCTGTTACTTTTCATTTCAGCCATGTCATCACTCATTTGCTCTCCCCGAAAATTTGCGAATTTAGCCTACTTAAGCCTACACACGGCAAGTGTGAAAGAACAATTAATTTCCATTCATTGACCTGATAGTGGTTAACTATAAAGCCCGGGCCTTAAAGTACTTAGGGCATATTAAGGTAGGTGTCTCATGTGTTTATGAGAACTCCTAGTGGTTTACCGGGAGAAACACGAGTCAGTTGGAAAATTTAATGTCATGTCGGCACGTTGGCCATAGTAGCTCAATGGCTTAGAGCGGCTGGAAAGAGACCAGAAGATCCGTGTTTAAAATACCAGCTATGGCATTGAATTTTTCAGTCTGACTCTATCTTTCCATGTTGTAAGGAGTGTTTATTACGCCTGCTGTTACAGCATACGACATCACTGGCGGTCGACACTGATGAGTTGATGACACATAAAATGAAATTATAATTGGAAAAGCAGACATTCAAGATTAGCTAACTTCCGCTACCCGGCATTTGACAGGTGACTAAGGAAAGCCTTGAGAAAATCTCACAGCATTATTTGTTCTCAAATTTTACATTAACGGACAAGTTTTTATTTTCTGGCATTTCAAATCATCTGAACGACACAATAACAAATACTCCTTAATTTAGTAATAGCACTAAAATCTATATTCATATCCGATTTTGATACCCAGTCCTGCCCGGCTCATGTATATTACGAGGGCTGTTCAATAAAGAATGATCATAATTTTTATGGTAATAATTTTTCGCACTAAAATTCAATCTTATTATATTCTGTTAGCTTAATGTGAAACAAACACGCCGTAGTAGCTTCATTGTTGGTACTCCTGGCTCCCGCCTGTGAGAACCAGGCAAGTTCAGAAATGTTCAGTATCGCCTACCGCTGTAATGGAGCTAACACGCGAGGAACAATATGTGGCTTTGAAATTCTGCTTTCGTCTCAACAAATCTTCAGTTGAGGCCTATATAATGTTACAGGAGGCCTATGGAGAGTCTGTTCTTCCCTACAGCACAGTTCGAAGGTGGTTTAAAATGTTTAAAGAGGGGAGACAATCAATTTCAAAGGAAGGTGGGCCCGGTGCTCCAGTTACTGCTCTTGCGGAAGAAAACATCAACACTGCTGCTGCCATTGTGAGAGAGGATCGACGAATTACCTTAAGATCACTTTCTGAAATACTGAACATTTCATTGCGTGCCACCCACACGTTGCTGACAGAAACATTACACATGAGACGTGTTTGTACGCGATGGGTTCCAAGACTGTTGATTCCCGAACAAAAGGACATTCGCATACAAGTCTGCATGCAGTTAAAGTTGATGTTAGAGGAAGATCCGGAGTGTCTTTCAAACGTAATCACTGCTGATGAAACTTGTCTACATCATTTTGATCTTCAGAGAAAATAGCAAACCTCAGTGCGTAAATATCCTTCATCACCAACCCCCAAAAAAGCAAAAGTGGTTACTTCTGTTGGGAAAGTTATGGTCATCTCATTCTTTGATGTTCATGGAATGGTTTATCAGCATGTTGTACCTGCACACACATCAGTAACTGGATAATACTACAGGGATGTCCTGAAAACATTGCAAGTCCATATCTGGCGCAGAAGACCACATTTCCGTGAAGCAGGCTGGGTGCTGCACCACGATAACGCGCGGCCGCATATTGCCAATGTTGTTGCTGAATATCTTGCAAATATCAACGTGAAGTGCATCCCTCGCCCTATCTATAATCCGTATTTAGCCCCATGTGACTTTTTTCTATTCCCTAACTTGAAGCGCCTTCGTGGGAGGCATTAGCCATCATCAGAAGCAGTGGTGAAGGCTGCGGAGACGATTTTTAAGGATCTCTCAAAAATGGTTTCCAGCATGTCTTCCAAGACTGGCAGAAACGCCGGGACAAGTGCATCGCATTTAGGGGAGACTATTTTGAGACGGACCATCAAAATTATGAGGATGAGTAAAGGTACCTTGTCAAAAAAAAAAAAAAAAAAAAATTGTGATCATCCTTTATTGAACAACCCTCGTACAATAGGTCCATAATTCGTGCTGGAATCTCGGTCAGGGTGAGTTATCTGGATAAAGCCTTTTCCTGGGTTTTTTCTTATCCTGAAATATGAATGTCGGATAACTCTAAGGTCTGTGGATCCTGGGCTCATTTGAGCATCACTTCAGCCAGTTCATTCATCATCCGATATGACTTATATATCTTCACAGAGAAACACCAGATTTCAAGAGTGTTCACATTCATTAAAACATACAACAGTTACCGTATCTACGCACCAGGCAAAATTACGCAACTTTATATTACGTGGGCATACCCACCTCTCAAATAGTATATTTACCTGCCGGGAGAGGGAGGTCTCAAAGCTTCTGTTAGCATATCAATTACGATCACAAGTCGCTAGGGGAATCGTATAGAAACTCACTCCATCATCGATACTAACGAAGACGTCAAATTTTGCGCGGTAAAGCCACAAGTAAAATTGAACACCGTATACTTCATGCATGATGGAGCTCCTCCTCATTTCAGGCTTTCAATTGTCTGTTGATTTCTGGATAGCAGTATTCCTGCTAGATGGATAGGGAGAAGTGGACCAAGTGATCTTAAAGTAATTCGTCGATCCTCTCTCACAATGACAGCAGCAGTGTTGATTTTTTCTTCCATAAGAGCAGTTACTATAGCACCGGGACCACCTTCCTTTGAAATTGATTGTTTCCCCTCTTTAAACATTTTAAATCACCTTCGAGCTGTGCTGTAGGGAAGAACAGACTCTCCATAAGCCTCCTGTAACTTTGTATAGGCCTGAACTGAGGATTTGTTGAGACGAAAGCAGAATTTCAAAGCAGCATATTGTTCCTCGCGTGTTAACTCCATTGCAGTGGTAGGCGATACTGAACATGTCTGAACGCACCTGGTTCTCACAGACGGAACCAGGAGTACTAACAATGAAACTACTACGGCGTGTTTGTTTCACATTAAGCTAACAGAATATAATAAGTTTGAATTTTAGTGCGAAAAATTATGATCATTCTTTATTGAACAGCCCTCGTACGTTAGGCAGATGGAATTCACTGAAGTGCATATTTGTTGTGTTTTCATTTCATTCAATAAAGTCATGTTTCCAGGTTTAAATCGCTTGAAGGGGATTTGTTCTTTTTATTTGTTTGCGACCAGTGCTTTTTTGTTTTATGTAGCCTTGAGACTACATTATTTGAGGGTCTGGTTTTCGGGAAGCGAATGAGTCATCGTGTTTTTGTGAATGGAGGTAAACAGGAAGCTTTTCGTTAAAGTCCATTTTCCTTCACAGCAGATAGGCTACGACCTGATAAAGCGATTATTATCACCCTACTGTGTTATTAAACAATGTATACTAATGGTGTGTTAAGGTAAGAATTTAGCAGTATTGTGCTTCTTAGTATTTATTTATTTATTATCCAATTTTTTATTCCTATTTTACCCAAAGGTATATTAGGAATATAGTTTACAAATTCATGAATATAATACAATTTACAAAAACATAACCGAATTCAATATCAAGCTGACAAACAGTAAACATCAAGATGAATCATTTAGCTTAAGAAATATTTTGTTTAAGAAAGCCATGAAGTATTGATAAGTTTTGTAATTCATCAAAATATGTGTAAATGGTTTTGAAAAAGTGTAACCTAAGGATTGAAGCAATAATTCAAGTTCGTATCTTGCAAAACAGAAAAATGGGCAATCAAATAAAATGTGAGGGAAATCTTGAAGATGATTTCCACAAATACAATCAGATGTAGATTTGATTTTGAATTGAAATAAGTAAGCTGAAAATTTGCCATGTCCAGGTAAGAATTGAGTGAGAACATAGGATTAACGAATTTACATTTATGTCTGCCAGAAACTGTTGAGAAGTATAATTCGTTAATCAAAGCACCACAATCACTTTTTAACCAGTATTCATTCCAGTCGTGGATGGTAATCTCATTTAATGTTTGCCTCACATAAGAAATAGGGCATGGAGTGTAAGTCTCTGGAATATCTGAAGTCGCAGCTCATCTGCACGTTCATTTCTGAAATGTGTAGTGTTTAACGCCCGCCTTTACTACATACGGCACCGCAGGCGATGACACTGATGATACATGAGATGAAGAGAGAGCCAAGAGCGAGAACAAGTCGTCCGGGTGCTCCCGGACGGTGGGTAGATCGCCACGGTACCTATCCGCTGTGCGGATTTACCCGTGCGGTTTTAAAGATTTTGTCATTTCTCCAAAGCTTGGATGTCGTTGTTAACTGAAGGACCTGATTCGACCTCTGCTAATGCTCCTGGTGGCGGGGATAGCTTCCAAGGAGGCCAGTGCCCTGAACCGCCACGCTGTTGGCGGCCTGCGTTGCAGGGTCCGTCCAGCGTGACGGGGCCAGGAGCGAGAGGTCGGGTAAGTTGGTGTTCATCGGGGTCACACCGGGGGACCCGGCTGCCGGGGTTCAGCCGGCGGGCCAGTGGAGCACCGGTGGAATGAGATGGCGGGGGAAACCTGAGGTCCCGGAGAAAACCCGCCCCAGCGCCGTGTTGTCCACAACAAATCTCACTTTGCGGTCGCCTGGGATCGAACCCGGGCCGCCTTGGTGAGAGCCAAGCGGTCTAACCACTGAGTAACGGCGCGACCTATGAGATACACAGATGAGAACCACATAATAATTGACTTCTTATTTCAGCTGCAATAGGACTGCTGTTTTTGGTATCTTTCAAAGATTCAATTGTTGCTTGTGAGTCATTGTAAAGGCGAGCGGTACATTGTAAGTTGTTGCACCATTTCACTGCTTCACGGATTGCTAATAATTCAGCTTAAAAAACTGAACACTCCTTGGCAAGTCTGGACATGGAAGAATGGCATTTTATGGAGCGAGAGAATACTACAAACGCACATCCTACTTTAGCATTTTTACTAAGCCCTTCAGCTATCCGAGAGCCATCTGTGTAAATGGAGTACTGGTGGCATTCTGCTGTACAATCTTCTTAGAAGTACCAGATATTGATTCGGACATTATTTTGCGATTAAATTGTACTTTATTTTCAGTTATAAAGCGCATGCGTCACATTTCTCATTCGCTCCTTCTCTCATCTAATCAAAATTATCAATGTTGTCATCTGAATTGCTTATTACACTTTTAAACTTATATTCTCGTGATAATTGTTTACTTTTGGTATCATGCTCTCAAATTAATCCTTCCTGAGGCATACGACCTCGAAAGGTTATTATGCGTTTTAAATGGGAACAAATGACCTTGTTGTCGACGGGCCCTTAAACACCACACACTCACAAGTTCTCGCCTGTAGCGAATCAGATGCGTTAGAGTCTTCACCGTTGCCACTTCGTTATCCCCACTCCTTTTATATTTCCCTCTCTCTCTCTCTCTCTCTCTCTCTCTCTCTCTCTCTCTCTCTCTCTCTCTCTCTCTCTCTCTCTCTCTCTCTCTCTCTCTCTCTCTCTCTCTCTCTCTCTCTCTCTCTCTCTCTCTCTCTCTCTCTCTCTCTCTCTCTCTCTCTCTCTCTCTCTCTCTCTCTCTCTCTCTCTCTCTCTCTCTCTCTCTCTCTCTCTCTCTCTCTCTCTCTCTCTCTCTCTCTCTCTCTCTCTCTCTCTCTCTCTCTCTCTCTCTCTCTCTCTCTCTCTCTCTCTCTCTCTCTCTCTCTCTCTCTCTCGCACACTTGCGAGTGTTCGTGGCACTAGACGTAAGGGAACGCAAACTGAATTTTCCAAAGTTTTATAATAATGCAGTTGTTGAAATCACAATTGCAACATGGATATTCGTATATTACACAAATGTTTTAAATATTTAGTTTAAAGTTAATTATAGTTTATGAATTACTTATTTTTCTAATCCAACGAAAATGCCAGCGGTGCATCCGTATAGCTGTGAATGTTACTTACGTTAAGAGATAATTCGTCATTGTCATTGTCTTCAACGTCTGAGTACTGCAAATGTATGATGATAGGTTCCAAAATCTCGTTACGTGCTATTTCTTTTCAAAAATCTTCTTCTTCTAGTTTATCTGATGTCTCACGCAGTTTTCCCAGTCTGTTGTGTTTCTTGTCAATTTCTTCGTGAATAAGTCCTTCAACGTGAGTCAGTTTAAAAATATTATTTCTGTTTGCAACATAATTTGAGCCCACATTAACTCAATTGTATTGTTCTAGCAGTAGTAAGGGGGAAGATGGGTCGTGTCTCACTGATCCAGCTGATACACTTTTTCATGGAAGAGTAACTGAATAATACTGCTTTGAACTCTCTAGAGTAAATACAGATTACGAACCATTCATAAACAAAGATATAATGTGACCAGACACGTTCAGCCAGACTAGCAAGAAGTGTATCGTTTCCTCTCATTGAATTTAACAAACACTTTGGCTTATTCAAAGTAATTCTTTTACCACGTCATGTCAAATGTTTACGTTTCAGTTCTGAGTAATTTCAAATATACATTCACGCATACATGCCAACCAATAATGATATTCATTACAGTGCTTACGTCACAATCCATTGTTATAATACGTATAATGGTATCTACTTTATTTATTTGTATTAGGAAAACTATTTGAGCTAAAAATATGGGGTTTCTACGGTTATGTTAAATACATTACTCTCTCCTTCCTCATGGATCACTTTTGGCAAAATCTGAATTTTTGTCTTAGCGCGAATAGTATTTATTAGAGATTGATTAGTTTGGCACTCGTCACACACCACTTAGGGGGAATGCAGTACAACACCGCAGTACTCCGATTGGTTGCTCACCTAGTAGCGCTCAAGGACAAACACCTTCCCATTTGAAACACATGATTGTACTATAGCGCGTCTCACGTTAATAAGACGGTACAGGTGTTATGGGGCGCCCTGTTACCACATGCACAATCGCAACTTCGGACACGGCAGTTTGATATTGTATTGTAAATGATACATCATTAATACGGAACTACCTACACTGCTATTAAATTCTGTTTTAAGAGAATGAATTTTAGAATGCATACATTTTAAATTTTACTCCTCCTTTTACTTGTTACTTTAGTAGTTCAAAACACGATTTTGCAGACAAAAATATGTATTACAACAAACCAAATGGTGGCACGCAATGATAAAATCCTTAAAAATGCTTTGAATATGTCAGTTACTTTTATGATTCTTCTCTGTGATCTGATGAGGGTGTAATTCCTTCCATTTCGTCGTCCATCAGCCTCGACGACAAATCTGATATCCTGTCTTTCTATTAGAATACACTTGTTACCTCTTTTTTTCATATTCGAACCCCAAATCGAGTAGGAACCGATTCACCGTGGCCCTTGAGAAATGAGGTAAGGTGTCGTCATCACTATTTACCCTTGCCAAAACTAGATTCAGCGTGGGTGGAATGTTTTCAAGCAGCAAACAATGAATAATACGCCGCACTCCGCTTTGCACTATTCCGTCATATTGGGTAAAGCTAGCGTTCTTTTGTTTCCCCGCCCTTTTCGTATGGAGTTCATTGGGGACCTTTCATTCGTTACTTTTGTAATCTATATACTAATGTTTCTGAACACCCGGTAGCCTTAGCTGTTACTTTCATTGCCTTACTGATATTAATTTTACTTGAAAAATAGTATACGGCATTCAATACTAACGTGCGGTCCTTACTTCTTAGCCTCCCCTTCCATAACTATAAGTATTTACAAAACTGTTAAATAGCTTCATGTAACACTTCGCAATCTTTCACTCATAGGAAGCATTACTGCAAACTGGACCACATAAGACGGGTGGTGCCTGCCTTGCCTCGCGCGTGAATGTATAGTGTTTAACGCCCGCTTTTACTACATACGGCACCGCAGGTGATGACACTGATGATACATGAGATGAAGATGGAGCACCGGTGGAATGAGATGGCGGGGGAAACCGGAGATCCCGGAGAAAACCCGGCCCAGCGCCATGTTGTGCACCACAGGCCTCGCGCGTGTCGCCGTTTCTTTCAATAGATGAATTCCTTTTGCTTCTTTGACACATGCGACGAACAAAAGAAGTTAGAGGATTGCAGTTTCCTTTAAAAATTGTCTTCAACCTTCCTTTACATTTCTCCCACTTTGTCCCCCGATGCAAACCCAATAACAAAAAAGTTTCTCACTGCCTACATTTTCTAGTCCGTATACATGAAATTTTCCGAAATTACTTAATGTAAAAAATTATAAATCTTGTGTTATTTAAGATAGAGAATTCAAACTTGGCAGGTAGAAGCACAGTAGTCTTGTCTACCTAAGCAAAAATTGTTGTAGTATTATAGCGGTAAGCTTTGTTGTTACCGCATGCTGCACATACAGATAACAGGTGTCGGATTTTTACCGAAAAACAAGCAAACAAAATTTCCAGCAAAAGATCTCGGGATGTGACATTCTCATATCTTCCTTAACGGAGAGTTTAAACAATTGATTGGGAAAGAAAGTATTGTGACGCGGACGGCGAACTCGCGTTGCCGATCGATAATGCGGACTGGCGGTGGTGGCGGGGGGGACGCAAGGGGTGGCACCTCCTCCTACCGCGCGAAGGTGCTCGAAGGCTCCAGAATGATTTCCCCCTCCATAATGGAAGAATCCAGAGGTTTCGGGGCGATCGATACAAACGAGGCGACGGTTAGTGGAGTGGAGGACGTCGCGGTGTGCGGACGTGTAGTTGAGTTGAGCGGACGTGTAAAGACGAACTGGCAAGGTTGAATGGTGTAAATTAAATTGTAATTGTGTACATTAAACTGTAATTGGAATAAGGTGGAAATAAAGAACATTTTTGAGTGGTGAAATTGAACTCTCTTTAATTTTACGAACCCACAAAGTCACAGTATGTTCTGTGTTTATAAGAGGGTGAGTCAAATGAAAACCTTAAATATTTTAAAAATATTATTTATTGTGCAGAAGTGGTACAAAGCTGTATCACTTTTCAAAATAATCTCCCCCACGCTCAATGCAAGACCTCCAGCACTTACAAAGTGCATAAATGCATTTAGAAAAAAATTCCTTAGGTAGTCCGTGCAACCACTCATGCACCGCGTGGCGTACCTCTTCATCGGAACAGAACTTCTTTACTCCCATTGCGTGTTTGAGTGGTCCAAACAAACGGAAATCACTTGGGGCAAGATCTGGTGAGTATGGAGGATCAGCAAGGCACTCAAAATGCAGGTCTCTGATTGTTGCAACTGTTGTACGGGCAGTGTGGGGCCTTGCATTGTCATGTTGCAAGAGGACACCTGCTCACAGCAATCCACGTCGCTTTGGTTTGATTGCAGGCCGCAGATGATGTTTTAGGAGATCTGTGTATGATGCACTGGCGACAGTGGTCCCTCTAGGCATGTAATGCTCCAAAATGACACCTTTTTTGTCGCAAAACAGAGTCAGCATAATCTTTCCTGCTGATGGTTGTGTTCGAAACTTCTTTGGTTTAGCTAATGAGGGATGCCGCCATTCCTTGCTCGCTCTCTTCGTTTCCGGTTGGTGAAAGTGAACCCAGGTTTCGTCCCCAGTAGCGATTCTTGCAAGGAAGTCATCACCTTCCTGTTCAAAGCGCCGAAGAAGTTCTTGACAAACATCAACACGTCGTTCTCTCATTTCAGGAGTCAGCTGCCATGGCACCCATCGTGCAGATACTTTGTGAAACTGGAGCACATCATGCACAATGTGGTGTGCTGAGCCATGACTAATCTGTAAACATGCTGCAATGTCATTCATTGTCACTCAGAGGTTTTCCTTCAATATGGTTTCAACTGCTGCAATGTTCTGTGGAGTCACAACTCGTTGTGCCTGACCTGGACGTGGAGCACCTTCCACTAAAGTCCCACCATTTGTGAACGTCCTACTCTATTCGTAGACTTGCTGCTGTGACAAATATGTATCACCGTACTAAACCTTCATTCCTCAAAGAATTTCAATAGGTTTCACACCTTCACTACGCAAAAACCGAATAACAGAACGCTGTTCCTCCCTGGTGCAAGTCGTAAGTAGGGCGGCCATCTTTATACTGATACTTGGACGGTATGAGTGCATCTGCACTATGCTGCCACCTACAGGCCATTCTGAACGCTGTTTATAGCACGCTTACCAACTTACAGGATAACGGTGCGAAATTTCGATTTCTTATTACAAATTTAAGGTCTTCATTTGACTCGCCCTGGTAATACGTTGTAATGGCAACCCTGAAACAGTTGACTAACGATTTCTTACTTCAACTGTTACGTTATTCATTTGTTGTACTGTTTCTTTTCTCTGTGACTTGTATGTTAGTGACCTGCAGTAAGTAACCAAGATTCTTTATCCTTTATTTAATGCTCATAAAATCAATATGTATCTAAACTAGGGATGGTTTGCCTCAATACTGGATTCTCCATACCGTCATCTCTACTTCTAGTTTCAATACAAAATAGAATGCTGGGAGAACTGTGTAATACCAATAAAATTAATCAGGTGCACATATTCGATAAGACAAAATTTAAAAAAAGTCATTTAAATGAGATAAAACTTAAAACCAAAAGAGTTTTTATTTTTAAACTCTACGTTAGACATTTAAAAGCAAAGCAGCCCACGTTTATAAGTTTTTGTTCAAAAATACTGGCATTCTCACTCTTTCGGCCTCAAGTCTATTTCTTTTGCTGTCACATACGAGTCCTGCTGTTCTAAATAATCTTTCAGAGAAAACTGTTAGAGGTAGAATACAGAGTTGGCCAAATTATTAGACTAAAGCTCTGAAAACCTTCTTTATTTACTTAACATTAATACACGAGCTCTCAGATACATATATATGACACAGAAACTTGAGTCAATACTTGGTATACATTCCCTTGTTGGAAATTTGTATTCGGTTAGACAAACCCTCAACCAATGTTTTACACTTATTTGTAATATCCCATCATGATGCCAGATATTTATGTGTCTCGATATGTTGGGTTTTAGCCCGCCTCGGTAGCGTAGATGGTAGCGTGTCTGCCTCACGTTCAAGGGGTCTTGAGTTCGAATCTCGGTCAGGGTGAGTTACCTAGATAAGGTTTTTTCTGGGGGGTTTCCCTTATCCTGAGAGACGAATGTAGGGTAACTCTAAGCTCTAGGGACCGTGGGCTCATTTGAGTATCATTTCACCCATTCCATTCATCTTCCGATATGACTTAAAAAGTTAAAGGACGTTAACTACAATAAATAAATAAATAAATAAATAAATAAATAAATAAATAAATAAATAAATAAATAAATAAATAAATAAATAAATAAATAAATAAATAAATAAATAAATAAATAAATAAATAAATAAATAAATAAATAAATAAATAAATAAATAAATAAATAAATAAATAAATAAATAAATAAATAAATAAATAAATAAATAAATAAATAATTAAATAAATAAATAAATAAAAGGTTGGGCTTTAGTTGTAATGTGAGTTTTCTTGATTTTCTTCTTCACAGTGGACCATAAATTCTCGATGGGGTTCATATGAAGACTATTTCCTGGCCATGGAAGCACTGAAAGATCTAAATCACGTAAATATTGTGTTATTTTCTTGGCTTTTTGACACGGTGCACCATTGTGCACAAAGATACATGAATAATTTCCGAGCCAATCCCTTATCTGGGGCAGAAATCGAGTTTGAAGAACTCCTAGGTACTGATCTTGCCTCAACAATGTACAATCTTCCAGTACCATGGACAGACATAACGCTCCAGACCATCACCTTTGTAGGGTGTTTCGCAGTTGGTTGCACACAATGATGAAACTCTTCTTCTGGTGTCCTCCGGAGTTACTGACTGCTTTCGTTAGTAACCTTAAAACTTTGATTCATCACTAAAGCACACCAGGAAAGAGAAATCGATATTAATGACAGCTATTGGTCAACAATATACTTAATAAGTTATCCCAAATAATACGTTTGTATAATCTATGAAGGTTATCCATAGTTGAATCTGTTTATTAAATTAAATTATCTTTGTGAGAAAGAGTAACACAGTGCAGCAATTTAATTACCTTTTTCCAGTCATCAGAAGACCAATGTTTAAGTCCCTTTGCGCAGTCGAGCCTCTTCCTTGCCATATCTGATGTGAGCTTTGCTGTTTTTCTGGATCTTCGAGCCTTCGACCGCCATCGAACACGGTTCTCCTGATTGTTCTTGCTGCTACTTCTAAGCCTCTAGCTACTAATGTATTCCTCAAGTTTCTACTAGTGGCTTTTTGGTTTCTGCGTGCTTCAGCCATAACTTTTCTTACACTTCCAGGGCTCAACTTGCTTTTTCTAACGCAGTTCCTGCTTCGCTGTGCCTGATATATCTTATTGTTTTCGGCCCTTTGTTTCATTCTGCTTACAGACTTTTGTGGTATTTTGAGTCTCTGTGCTACTTCACTTTGTGTATACCATCCTTCTGCTATTAGAGCCCTCGCAGTACCAATTTCTCTAACCATAACCTCAAATTTCCTTTAACATTAAGGGTATGTATGACTGAAATTTCATGAAAATCGTGAAAATAACGACTTTTTTATTTTAATTCTATAAAATAATTTAGACATTCCCGAATGTGAAAAATGCATAATTTGCCTCCGAACGCCATTTTTAAATGCTTATTTAAATGTCGGTGGCCTTTAAACTCTGTCAGAGTCACGCCCTCTTTTGCCTACATCCACATTCTTTGTCTGTTTTCCGTTCTTAAATTTTCAATTCAAGAAAAGAAAAATAAGGCTTTGGAAGACAAACTAGTTCCTAAAATGTTGCCAATATATCAGAGGCTGGCTTCTACAACATTACTAGAGAGGTGCAAAACAGGAAAAACACAGAATGCCAATGAATCTTTGCATCATGTCATATGGAATAAGTGCCCAAAGGAAGTTTTCATATCAAAACAAAAATTGGATCTTGCTGTTATTAAAAGCATCAGTGAGTTTAACATGGGTAGTCTTAAGTCATTGGAGCTGCAGCAAAATATTAGAGGTGAAAGTGTAGTAGACTCAGCAAGGAAAACTTCAGTGCAGCGAGATCAGACTCGTATCCTGCAAAGCAAGAAGCGAAGTTGTGCAGAAGAAAAGCAACATCTAAAGAAGAAAAAGGTGGAAAAAGCAGCAACAGAGGAGAGGAAAAAGAAATCTGAGGGTCCAACCTATCAGCCTGGTGGATTTTAATGTGAGTTATGCAATCAAATCTTTAATCGCTGTTTTCTCAATGTTCATATTTTCAGCATTTTTCTTCCTGTAAAATGCTCCTTGCGATGCAGTTTTTGTACTACATTCATGAAATTTCCTACACAGGTTCAGAATATCATGAGGAATGGAAATTGCCCTAGGTTTTATTGTGAAATGTATATAAGCATATATTTTTAATTTTCAAACACAAAACTTACAGCTTTTTAGACAAAAAAGAATATTTGTAATTTAAAAACTTTTTGTGACCTAAACTAAAGGAGACACAGAAAAACCCAGAGCAGTTTCAAAAAGTATGTGTATTATGAACATAGGGTTAAAATATTAGACCAAAATTCAAAATATTTTGTCGCAAGGGACTTTTTTAGTGACGTAACAAAAAACATACAACATTTATCATAATTTCTAAACTGCTGGAGAAAAATGGTTTAAATTTAGGTTGTAACATGTTTACATTATACTACACCTATGGTGTAAATTTGAAAAAGCTAGCATTATTAGTTCAGAATTTGAAAATTTCAGTCATGCATACCCTTAAGTCTCACAGGTTCTCTAGTCTATCACTGTATGCATACAACTTTAAAAGGCTTTAGTATAATACAGAAGAAGTGTACTGATAAAATAAAGCCAAGAGTTTTAAAGATAAACCTTTGAAATTTCCGATAAATTTACATGAGCAAATATTAAATACACAAAATAAATGTATTCTTATGGAAGCTGACAGTCAGCTTAGCAGTTATACCAATATATGGTTACAGATCATCCCACAAATCATGATAAAATATCCCTGAATGATTCTTATGTATCATTCAATCATTGTTACATTCAAATTTGTCATTAATTCAAAGTTAGGCTTAAATAAGTTCATTTTTATGACTGAAATTCAGCTTAGTCTAATAATGTGGCCATCTCTGTACAGAAATATTTCGTGGCTGATTTTTTTTAATTATGGAAATTTTGAATTTATTTTCCGGTAATCCCATGCACTAAAAAGAGCAGGTGACAAATCGTTGCTTGGGAACTGTTAACTGACAGTTGACACACGATTATTTTCTTGCAAAATGGTTACCCATTCATGGCAATTCCTCGGCCATTGCAATGTTCTATTTACGGCAAAAAATATTTTTATTTTAAAATATAATGAAAAATGCAGAATCACCAACGAAATATCGAAAAATTACCAAGTGAATTTTCTAAAGCATCGTTCAATGCCGTTACCATACAAGAATACTGAGTATCCAGGTATCAGGTGTGATAAAATGAATGAAATTACGTTGAGTTGCCTTAACAGCGGCCAAGTACCCGAACCAGCGTCTGTACAGGAATCCAAGACAAGTTGACGCAATAATGAAACTCCATAATGAAGGTTAATTAGATGACCAATGTACCAAGGACAGTTGGGCGAACCATCACGTGACTTTCTCTCCCACATGAAGACAAATTAAGATGATGCGAGTAAACTTTGTGACCCCAGTCTGTCTTTCTAGCACCTCCTATGTAACCGTCGGTGCGTAATTCTATAATCAAATTAAAACAGGAGGCCCAAGCTCCGAACTGAACCGAAACAGTGGCGAGGCGTGACTTTCAAAGCCAACAAAGCTCCAAATAATAATTTCCATTTAAAATAAGAGAGGGATTGGGATTGGGACAGCATTACGTAGGGGATTCGGTACGTAGGACACCATGCTAGGTCCATTGTTCCTATGTCCCCAAGCGAGGGCATCACCGGGAGGAAGGATGAGGCGAAGGGGACGGAGGGCGCCGGTCCAAGGAGTCACGAAAGTACAGAGGGCAACGTCCCTACAGTTTACTTGGATAGAGACTTCCCCCAGCAGGCCAGGACAACGAAACCGCTCCGCCACGGCGGGATGGCAACGAGCCTAGCAGCAGAGCCCTAATGGTCCCTGGCTGGCGGTCCCGAAATGGTCCCAGAAGAGAAGCTAAGACCGGCAACCGACCTAACGGAGGAGGAAGTAGTTTTCCTCAGAGTATATCATCCTGCCATGCACCGCCGGGACACCCGCCGACCCTTCCACCCTGAAAGAGACCACCAGATGAGAGATGATATGAAATGGAGGTACAGGAAATTCAAGAGATGTAATTAACTTACCCAGCATTCGCCTAGCAAGTAGGGAAACCCCTCGAAAAAACTCATGGGTCAGGTAGGTCGGCCACGGGAATTGAACCCCTGCCTCCCGAATGCGGGCCATAGACGAAACCGCCTGAGACTTCCCGCTCGGTAAAATAAGAGAGAATGATGACTCAGTGAACTAAGGCTACTCTTCAGTACCCTTTCCATTGTACAGTCACACATATGCCCTTCTTGCATTGCAAGACTGCTTACACTACAAGCAGAAATATCATTTGCATCTTCTCTTGTCAGACGTTCCAATTTCTCCACACCGCGTAAAATGTTAGCACAACATGGACAAAATATGCTAATGGCCTAAAACCTCACAAGAACTTCCTATTTGTTCTCACTACACGGTATTCATTTTTATTCGTCATTTCCCGCCCTCCGATTGAGCAAGAATGACGTCATAATTCACGGGTGAGTCTATCTTGAAAACATAGCGCCCTCTACGGAGGAGCGGTAATGTTTGCGGAACAGTACGCAAATTACAGCGCTCTGAGTGTGGTTGGGCTGATAACTAATACAACCAGCTTCCCCTGGATATGTACACAGACCACCGGCTCTTCATGTTTGAATGCTACTTTCGTACCGGCATTAAAATTGGTGCGACATATAAATATAATTTAAAAGGCTGCATAGAGGAGTTTATGCAAAGCTATCCATCATTCAGACAAGTCCCTCGGGGCGTAATTTTGTCAAAAATGGCCAAGTAACGTCAAATTGACATTCTTTTGTTTGCAACATAAATGTCTTACGTTTTATCAGTGTACGATATAACTTTTTGTCATTCTCACGCTTAATTATAATGTCTATTAATGTTGGTATCCTTATGTCTTTTAAAACCAATAGAAACATCAAACATTTCCAAGATACAGGATCAGTTACTCGCAAAAAGAGAGACACTGGACGCTATAAAGTGACTGGTCCCAATCTAGAAGCAATAAATAATGTTATGACAGAAAGGCCTCAAGCATACCTTCTCGCAATACAGACAATGTTTAAGGGGAAGAGAGAAAGAAGATATAAGAAAATGGACACATAAGACTATGTACTAGAGATATTTTCTTGTTTAGACTTGAATAAAAGCTTTGTACATATTGTAACACTAATTTATTTTTCATTCCTAGAACATGTTCTGCTAATTTTCTGGTTTGTAATGAAGTTACATAGTGAGAAAAGTGTGGGTGATAGAAAAGAATTGAGATCAAATTAAATATTTCTATTTTATGTGACATGCTTACAATATGCATATATGTCTACTGTAACAGAAAAACAAATGTTCATTGTGAAATAAGTGTTCATTGACTTATCATTTCGTATATTCTTCATGGTATACTTTTATGGCTGCATAATTAGCTTTGCAGTGCATTGCATTGCAGTATATAGTTTTTTAAAAATAGTTATCGTATCTACACACCAGGCGAAATTACGCACCTTTATATTACGCGGGCAGGCCCACTATTAAATAGTATATTTAGCTGCCGGTAGAGGGAGGCCTCAAAGCTGCTGTCAGCATATCAAATACGATCGCAAGCCGCTAGGGGAATCGTATATAAACTCGATACTATTGATGATGTCAAATATTGCGCGATAAAATTACAGATGAAAATGAACACTGTGTATATACCATTATACGAGGGCTGTTCAATAATGATCATAACTTTTTTAGGTCAAAATTTTTCGCACTAAAATTCAATCTTATTATAGTCTGTTAGCTTAATGTGAACAAACACGCCGTAGTAGTTTCATTGTTGGTACTCCTAGTTTCCGTCTGTGAGAATCAGGCAAGTTCAGACATGTTCAGTATCGCCTACCACTGCAATTGAGGTAACATGCAGTTAAAGTTGATGCAGAAGATGATACGGAGTTTTTTTTTTCAAACGTAATCACTGCTGATGAAACTTGGCTACATCATTTTGATCCTGAGAGCAAACAGCAATGCTCAGTGTGGAAATCTCCTTCATCAACAACCTCGAAAACAGCAAAATTGGTTGCTTCTCCTGGGAAAGTTATGGTCATCTCATTCTTTGATATTCATGGAATGGTTTATCAGCATGTTGAACCTGCACACACATCAGTAACTGGACAATACTACAGGGATGTCCTGAAAACATTGCAAGTCCAGATCAGGCGCAAAAGACCACATTTCCGTGAAGCAGGCTGGATGCTGCACCACGAAAATGCGCGGCCGCATACTGCCTATGCTGTTGCTGAATATCTTGCAAAAATCAACGTGAAGTGCATCCCTCACCCTCCCTATAGTCCGGATTTAGCCCTATGTGACCTTTTTTTATTCCCTAACTTGAAGAAACGCCTTCGTGGGAGACATCCATCATCAGAAGCAGTGGTGAAGGCTGCGGAGGCGATTTTGAAGGATCTCTCAAAAAATAGTTTCCAACATGTTTTTGAAGACTGGCAGAAACGCTGGGACAAGTTCATCGCATTCAGGGGAGACTATTTTGAGAAGGACCATCAAAATTATGAGGATACGTAAAGATACGTTGTCAAAAGAAATTGTGATCATTCTTTATTGAACAGCCCTCGTATTACACGGCCAGACCCACCTCTCAAATAGCATATTTACCTGCCGGTAGAGGGAGGCCTCAAAGCGGCTGTCAGCACATCAAATACGATTGCAAGCCGCTAGGGGAATCGTATATAAACTCGCTCCATCAGCGATGCTATTGATGAGTACAAGTTTGCGCGGTAAAATTACAGATAAAAATGAACACAGTGTACATACCACTATACGAGAGTAAGTAAATAAAATAAATAAACAAGTAAATAAAAAATAATAAATGAATGAATGGATGAATGAATGAATAAATGAACGAATGAATAAATGAATGCATAAATAAATATATAAATAAATGAATGAATGAATGAATGAATAAATAAATAAATAAATAAATAAATAATAAACTTTTCTGCTCACACTATATAGGTTTACGTGACAAAATCTGTGAAACGCTTCCAAACTACCGAAGAGATGCGTTTGCTTCCAGAAACTTCTGAAGATTGGTATTCAAGGTTAGGAATGTAACCGGTTACTCGAGCTTAAGTAGCTGTCAAGCTCCGCGGATGTGCGCAAATAAACTTCGAAAATGTATCCAGAACAAATAATATATTGTTTGGCATGACTTTTTTTTATTTGCTAAAATTCTTGGGTAAATGACGCTTTCAGCGCTTCAATTTTCGCGGTATGGCCCAGCTCTAAGAAAAACTGGAACATCTGAGTGTCTGAGTGAAGTGGGGAGTATTTATGCAATGCAAGAAGGACCTACGTGTGACTGTATGGTATAAAAGAGTACCACAGAGTAGCTTTAGTTCTTTGAGTAATTATTCTCTCTTATTTTAATGAAAATTATTACTTGGAGCTAACCTCGCTTGAAAGTCACGCCTTGCCACTAAGTTAATGTACATAGCAGACCTATGTATGGCATCATCGTGAGCTGTCGTGTGCTAGTATCACCCTTTCCCCTCTAGAAAGCACAACACCCCACAAGATCTTTACATGATACAAACTAGGTAAGAGCGAGAGGTCAGCAGGTGTTCGGAATGGTCGGAAATGGACGAAGGTCACCGACACGCGGGTTAGCTCAAGAATGCCTTCACCTGATATAGGCAATGCCATGGAAATTGGACTTCAATTTTCTGTTAATTTTCTTGTGCAACAATTGCTTTATACAAGGATTTAAATTTAGTTCTGGTAATGTTAGTTTATAATGGTTATAATAAGGGTATGGTGCAGGGATCACATAAAATTCATTAATATAAGTCTGCTCTGCAAAGAGATATGCTTCTTCTAGCATTGGATACTTCTGAATGAGGCACAGCTTCCAAGTGCTCCAGTTAGCATCGAGTTTGTTTATAAATTACTAGCACAGACTTGAGAGTGCCACATGGCAAAGTGTTGAGACGTATTGAACTTCAGTGATACAGCGCTGCATTCGCTTGTTATCCTTGTTTACTACGAGGACTGTTCAATAAAGAATGATCATAATTTTTTACGGCCATAATTTTTCGCACTAAAATTCAATCTTATTATATTCTCTTAACTTAATGTGAAACAAACACGCCGTAGTAGCTTCATTGTTGGTACTCCTGGTTCCTGCCCTTGAGAACCAGGCAAGTTCAGACATGTTTAGTATCGCCTACCGCTGCAATGGAGGTAACACGCAAGGAACAATATGCGGCTTTGAAATTTTGCTTTCGTCTCAACCAATCTTCAGTTGAGGCCTATACGATGTTACAGAAGGCCTATGGCGAGTCTGTTCTTCCCTACAGCACAATTCGAAGGTGGTTTAAAATGTTTAAAGGGAGGAGACAATCAATTTCAAAGGAAAGTGGACCCAGTGCTCCAGTTACTGCTCTTACGGAAGAAAACATCAACACTGATGCTGCCATTGTGAGAGAGGATCGACGAATTACCTTAAAATCAGTTTCTGAAATACTGAACTTTTCATTGGGTGCCACCCACACGTTGGTGACAGAAACATTACACATGAGACGTGTTTGTGCGCGATGGGTTCCAAGATTATTGATTCCCGAACAAAAGGACATTCGCATGTAGGTCTGCATGCAGTTAAAGTTCAAGTTAGAGGAAGATCCAGAGTTTCTTTCAAACGTAATCACTGCTGATGAAACTTGGCTACATCATTTTGATCTTGAGAGCAAACAGCAAAACTCAGTGTGGAAATCTCCTTCATCACCAACCCCCATAAAAGCAAAAGCGGTTGCCTTTGCTGGGAAAGTTATGGTCATCTCATTCTTTGATATTCATGGAATGGTTTATCAGCATGTTGCAGCTGCACACACATCAGTAACTGGACAATACTACAGGGATGTCCTGAAAACATTGCAAGTCCATATCAGGCGCAAAAGACCACATTTCCGTGAAGCAGGCTGTATGCTGCACCACGATAATGTGCGGCCGCATATTGCCATATTGTTGCTGAATATCTTGCAAAAATCAATGTGAAGTGCATCCCTCACCCTCCCTATAGTACGGATCTAGCCCCATGCAACTTTTTTATATTCCATAAGTTGAAGAAGCGCCTTTGTGGGAGGCATTATCCATCATCAGAAGCAGTGGTGAAGGCTGCGGAGGTGATTTTGAAGGATCTCTCAAAAAGTGGTTTCCAGCATGTCTTTGAAGACTGGCAGAAACGCTGAGACAAGTGCATCGCATTCAGGGGAGACTATTTTGAGAAGGACCATCAAAATTATGAGGATGAGTAAAGGTACGTTGTCAAAAAAAAAATTGTGATAATTCTTTATTGAACAGCCCTCGTAGAAGAGCAAAATATTAGTAACCTGGCGTAAGTAATTGACGAAGCACAATTAGAGTTGTATGTCCCATATGAAAGGTTAGGCAATTATACATTAAACACAAAATATAAAATTACCATTGCTGCCGTTTGACACAAAGGGTTTTGATTTCCTCTTCTTTCTCCTTGTCACAATATTCAGTCACTTTATATATAATTTCTCGCATCTAGCAATGTATGGCACGTTGCTGTGATAGAGTATACCGCGCCGTGTATGCCCGATAGGCTTACGCAAACAACTCTATTGTTACACATATTTTCCGATACGCTTCCACGCTTTGCCACGTATCGAAGTTTTGTTTTACTGCTGATATTGTTACAGTTGTACTCTTGTTCCTTATTTTGTGCATTAGCAGAACTGGTTATAATGAATAACGTAATAAGGGTATGGTGCAGGGATCACATAAAAGTTATTAATAGAAGTCTGCTCTGCAAAGAGATTTGCTACTTTTAACATTTAATCCCTGTTCCCATTACAACACCGACAATCCGTTTGGCGAGCTGTTGTTTAATTGCACTCATTATTTCAGGACGCATAGTGCTGCTGTCTTTCCTTCCTCCAGGAAGTGTTATCCTAAAAACTATGACTTCCGGCGCAAATATTGAAATTCCTTAGCGTTATCTTTTCCTCATTGTGTCTTGGTTAGGTTGGACCACGTGTTTTTGGGTTACGCAAGTGACACTGTAAGTAGGTGTCAGCACGATAAAATTAGAAAATAGGTTTGCTTCTCTATGATCAGCCCTAAGACAATAAATTGAACAATTCGAAATGTAAAATAAGACCTGAAGCTTTCCTGGCGACGAATATGCTCGATTTCTTCTCGGGAAGCAAGCCAGGTGAAAAGACGATTAGAAATCGACGTTTCGGGAGTGTGCATCTCTCCCATCATCAGGATATTTATAAAATATTATAACCACAAATGAAATACTAGATGTAACACAAATATAAACAAAGACAAAACACTGTCAAACCTCGCATTACTCAACAAAAGACTTTTTTCAGTAAATTAAATGTCAGGTCAGGAGATGGCGTGAGTATAGGAAATTAATTGGGTCAAAGAAACGTAACTACTTAACTTGATTATCAATCTGTATTAATCTTTTCTTCTTAAATCGACGGATTTCCATTTTAAGGCCGATTTCCAAGAGAAGCTGAACTGAAAAAAATAATGTGATGCTGTCATATATTTGGGTAAGTAGTGTCAGACAGAATGCCAGAGCCGGGATTTGAACCATGGCTATCTCCGGGTATTCCTTGGCAAGATGGTATCCACGTCAGCAGTATTTCTTTGTCTTCTAGAATAAGTTTATTGTACAAATTTTGGATATATTTGATTATCAATTTAGTGGATGATCTTGGAGGGACAATAAAGCACTCGAGGAATCTGAGTAAATCACACATTTTGGGTGCATTACAGATTGTATCACTTCTAGGGACTTTTTATGCATGTCATTCACTAGAGAATATTGTGTAGAATTGTGGTAGTTTATATAGCATTGTAACTTCTTGGGATACTACAGCCATTTCCAAACTGAAGTCCACCCTTAGAAAAATAAAACACGATTATAATTTAAAAAGAATTTACTTACCATCCTTGGGTTAATAAACATTTTCAAAAAATGCTTAAAGAGTTTGGTATAACTTTAGTTCCTCAAAATAAATATAGCATTTCTCTAAAAAAATATGAAATTCCTAATGATAGAAAGTCTGTTATTTCTCAATTTAATTGTTTAGATTGTGATCGAGTTTACATTGGAAAGAGGAAACGTAGTTTGGAAACCAGAACGAAAGAACATTTTCGTAACATTAAGTATAAACAAACGGATAAATCGACCGTAGCAGATCATTTTTGGTCATTTAACCATGAAATAAATCCTGAAGTTAAATTATTAAAACAATTAAATGGTCCGATAGATTTAATGGTTCGGGAAAAGATATTTATTTTAAAAAATAAACATCGCGTAATGAATTTTGAGATACCAGTTTGTTTCGTTTTCAGATTTTGGTAATACTGAAAAAACATAAGAACATAGTAACTTCCTTGACGACGAATTTGTTTTCTCTGACTGACGACGTGAACAAGGCTTCGTGAAATCGATTTCAACTTCAACTAAGTCAACTAATAAGAAAAATCGACATAGTTTTTCTTAAGATAAGTGAAGTTTTTGTTTGTTACAAATAGTTATATTTGTATAATACTTATTGCTTTATCGTTACTGGCTTCATTTTCTACGTAACACCATATTTATTAGACCCTTTAATATGAAGAAGAACGCCTATCCATCGGTTCCTGTACACGACTGTATAAAACATCTGCAACAAATATGTATTTTGGAACATTCTTGAAGGTCGGCTGTAAGTGCCCAGCACTTTGTTTGCGTGTTACGGCCAAACTAATCAAAGAAACAGGCAAATTTCAATAACAGAACACTTAAGATAAATATGCAGAGTGTGGTAGTTACAAGAAGACAAGGGGTGCATCGGTATAAAAGAACTGGAAAAGGCTTCACCCTAGGTAGAGATTTGATTGTCGTATTTCGACGCCCACTTCCGCCCTTCAGCAACCGTCTTCTGCAGTACTAGTAATAATGGTGAACTTGTTTCGGCGTGGGTTCTCACACACACACAGTACTGCAATTTGGATATTTTCACACTTTCAGGCTTATAACCTCACCTAAATTTTCCTAATATCTAGGGTGCGGATTTTCCTCTATTTGCCTATTTTGTTCCTTTGTTCAGAAACGTAGGCTTTAAGTTATAAGCACGTTTCCTACAATTATTAGTCTAATTTCTTAGTTGTATAGTGCCTATAAACGCCTATTTCATACGTTTGTGCCTATTCTGCTTATTAGTGCCTAAAACTGCCTTTTTAGACAATTTCTTCTGCTTGTAAATTGTGACAACGGCTTTTGTATTTGTTGGTTTCAACGTGAAGTTTTCGGAAAAGAGAAATTTCTTACTGCTGCACATTGGATATACAAAAAGGGGTTTATTAAGGAGACACATCTCTGAAAATTGGCCCAAAACTTTCAATACCAAATTTAGATTTTTTGGTCTTAAAATTAATATAGATATACTTCAGTAATATAGTTTTTTTTTTCTAGCGGCAGTACAGAAAACGTCACATGACTATTTAAATAACACTACACCTATATCGTAGCTGCTATTACGTAATTTTAACCTCAGATTTCTCAGATTCCATATTTTCTACATTTTTCTAACTTCAAAATGTTCCACAGGATGCAGTTTTCTATTAATCTGTATGAAATTCTAAACATGTCTGTAAGGGCAACTGCATATTAAGTGTACCCATTTACATTTGTAGTGTTTTTGTTATTTGTATTGAAAAGGATTATAATGCTTACTTCTTACTGAAAACGCTTAGGAAAAGTAAAATTGTTAAATATGTATGATTATTTTTTCCCTTCGTTGATATGACGAAGACAAATATTTCACATAGGTACAGGTCATTAATAGGTTAAAATGGGTGCAGAAACTTATACCCCAAGCATTAATTTTTAAAATTACAATATGTGGGACATTTTGAAAATCGCCTGTAATTTAGACATAAACTGTTAATTCCTCAGAAAATGTTGTAACTAGAAAGCTGAAACTTGGTATTATTTCATTCTTGATCGATCACAAAAATAAATTGTATAAATTTGAAACAAATCTAACAAAACCTTTAGAGATTCCAATTTTCACCATTAACCCCCCCCCCCTAAACCCATGTTTTTGTTTTTTGACATAGTTAATTGCTTCACACCTTTCTGCACATTATGGTTCTTACTTAGTGAAGTGGATTTATATGTATTTTAATTATACGACAATATCTGTTATTGTAACTTGCTGTGGAGCCATTTATGAAATTTGGAATAAATGTAGAACTATTTCGTCTAGGGAACCGCAAAATAGTATGTGGTTAGCGAATTTGTTGCGATGATTGTCATTTTCTTATAGTGCATTTTAAAAGTCATTTTACTAAAATTGCGTATTTCTAAGTGCTTATTTTGCCCATTTTTAGTGTCTTTTTGCCTGCCTATTTCACACATTTTTAGTGCTTATAAGTCCGCTCGCTACTATTCTCTATCCTTTATTTTGTTTTTCAAAATATTTCGCAGTACGAAGCTGTAGCTAAAAACGTATCTCATAGTACAAGTTCGTTCTTGCGAAAGCTTAATGCCGGTTCTCTCGAAACCGATACCCGATACATCGATACTCCATTTCTACTTTTAGTTTCAATACAAAATAACGCTAATGAAATTAATTAGGTGCATATATTTAAGGAGACAAAACTTAAAAAAAGAGAGTGTTCTTATTTTTAAACTCATTAGACACTTAAGTTTAAAAAATACTATTGTAAATAGTGAAACACTAGTAGGGTTGAAATAATTAATAAATAAATAAACATAGCCATTTCTCAAGCCAGGGTATAAATATTCCAATTTTTTGTATTTATTAACTTTTATATAATTTATACAACATTTTTTACAGATATTAAAATTAATCCTACTAAAAATAAACAAAAACAACACCAAAACAAAATACTAATAGACTACAATAAATAATATTTTTATAACACAAAATTTATATAAACCTTCTTTTTATATTCACCCCTTTCCCATTTTAATACATATAACTTTAAATAAAAGCGAAAATAAAATTAACAATGAACAAAAATATTAATGATACATAATATTATTACTGGTATCCAGCCATTAATGAAACAAGAATCTACCCCAAACTGTAGTGATCATTTTGATACTGAGAGCAAACAGCAAGCTCAGTGTGGAAATCTCCTTCATCACCAACCCCCCAAAATGCAAAAGTGGTTGCTTCTGCTGGGAAAGTTATGGTCATCTCATTCTTTGATATTCATGGAATGGTTTATCAGCATGTTGTACCTGCACACACATCAGTAACTGGACAATACTACAGGGATGTCCTGGAAACGTTGCAAGTCCCTATCAGGCGTAAAAGACCATATTTCCGTGAAGCAAGCTGTATGCTGCACCACGATAATGCGCGGCCGCATATTGCCAATGTTGTTGCTGAATATCTTGCAAAAATCAACGTGAAATGCATCCCTCACCCTCCCTATAGTCTGGATTGAGCTCCATGTGACTTTTTTCTATTCCCTAACTTGAAGAAACGCCTTCGTGGGAGGCATTATCCATCATCAGAAGCAGTGGTGAAGGCTGCGGAGGCGATTTTGAAGCATCTCTCAAAAATAGTTTCCAGCATGTCTTTGAAGACTGGCAGAAACACTCGGACAAGTGCATCGCATTCAGGGGAGACTATTTTGAGAAGGACAATCAAAATTATGAGGATGAGTAAAGGTACGTTGTCAATAAAATGTGATCATTCTTTATTGAACAGCCCTCGCATGTTTAAGGAGTAAATCATCGTTCTCAAAATGTGTAACTTCGTAAAACGTATAAAAATCAAGAGTGATGTAACTGAGAATGAATGAGCTAGTTGTGGGCCTATAACAGTTAACGAGTGTGTGAACATAAACATGCAAGTCATATCCGTAACACATGTCAACATTGGTATTCTGTATCGAACTGTACTACTTATGTAGAAAGTGGCCGACAACACCTGACCTTTGTGCCCATCTGCAGCTAAATATTTAACAAGTGTACCGATATTTTCTAAGGTCATGCAGTTGTTTATCATATATGCTGCAATAGAGCATTTTAAATTAAAGACTAGGGATGATTCGATAAGTGTTTCTCGACACTCCATGCCTCATACCATTTCTACTTCTAGTTACAATATAAAATAGAATGTTGTGTGATGCCAATGAAATTAAATACATTAAATTTTTGATGAGACAAAACATAAAACGATCAGTGTTTTTATTTTTAAAGTCTACGAGGGTGGCCTGAAAAGTTTCCGACCTCAACCTTGTAACCAGATTTTCTATTCGTTGCAGACAGGATGCACGTTGACTGTTTCGAAGACCCAATTCGGAGCGCCAGATGTAACAGGGTTACTTCGCTGTAGTTTGATTTGGTTCTAGATTATTGTGTCATGATATCTCTCGTTTTCAGGTGTGGTTACAAGTGAAATAAATCAATTTTGGATAAGTCCAATTTCGTAATATATAATTTAATTGTATAATCTGCATTACATTTTACTTTCGAACTTTCTTTCCTAGTCAATCATTGCAGGTTACCTCCAGCGTATCGATAAATCCTTACTTCCTTAATAAATAGTTTCTGTTAATTATATAAAATTCCTTACTCCTGTACGTCTACTCATCACTATCTAAACTTTTTATCTTCCCTGTATCGTCTTTTCACCATCAAGATTACAGAACATATCTTTTTTGAAGATTATTGATTTTCTGTTTCTATCCAAAACTTTTATATTTACTGCGACATTTTTCCATCCTCATGAAACAAGATTATTGATTTTCTGCTTCCCCTAGCAACCGTTCAATTTTTTTATATATATTGTCATTACATGGTCCACTAATAGTCAGATCAGAAAACAAAACCCATTTTCAGTTCAAACAAAATCTACCTTTACAACATGAAGATGGCAGCTCAGTCGTTTGAGTGAGTTAATCTGAGTGTTTTTATGAAAATGGACAAAATTGAGTATCGAGCTATCATTAAATATTTGTTTTTGAAAGACAATGCGCCTGCGCAAATCAAGATGAGTTGGATTCTGTGTATGGGGACTCTGCACCATCATTTACTACAGTTATGCGCAGAGGATCTACCCTAATGTCCGAAGACCCTGGTCTACTTCTACCCAGGAGTGATGGAAAACTCCGGGGCTCTTTCCATAGGGCAATATCTGATTTCTTAAGAAGTCCCCCTCCCCCCCCCCCCCATCGACAACAACGTCAAGACGGGTGGAAGTGGATACGCCACTTACGTGCATCAATCCGGCAGGGAAGACTACCGGAAACCTCGGTGGGGCCACCTGGTGATCTAGCACACCTTCTACTAGCTCTGCAGGCTCGGGAACACACTGCCCCCTCGAGTCCAACCCAATCCGAACAACTCCCCGACGGGAGGGGCTCGGCAGTTCGGTCCGAGGTTCCTCTAGTAACATCAGAGGTACCACGAGGGCTAAGGGTCCGCAGTGCCCGCACCACGGCAGCTGAAGGGGACGGATTCCCTCCACTACGGGACATCATCATCATCATCATCATCAGTGACATTTTGGGCAGCTGAATTTAAACGTGGCCGTAAGAGCTTGGGAGGCGATGAACGTTCGGAACATCCAAAAACTGCAACTACCGACGAAAACATCGCTAAAGTTCACCAAATGGTACTAGACGACCGCCGAAGAGATAGCAGAGTCTATGAACATGTCAACAGAACGTGTTTGTCACTTATTAAATCAACATTTACGCGTGAGAAAGCTGTCCACGCATTGGGTGCTGCATTTGCTCACGTTAGACCCAAAACGTGTTTGAATGAACATTTCCAACGCTCTGTTGGCGCAGTTTAGGCGCAACAAATCCGAGTTTTGGCACCGATTAATTACTGGAGATGAAACTTGGATACACCATTATACGACCGAAACAAAAATGCAGTTCAAACAGTTGCCTGCAAAGCGGGAACCGGCTCCAAAAAAAAAAAAAAACTGTTTTTTATCGGCTGGGAAAGTGATGGCGACTGTTTTTTTTGGGGGGGGGGGATAGTCATGAAGTTATTTTAATCGATTATCTTCAAACAGGAAAAATCATTACAGGAGCTAACCACGCATCATTACTTGACAAGCTGAAGGCAGAACTTGCGGAAAAACGGCCACACCTCAGCGGTTGCAATGGCGAAAATCCACGAATTACGGTTTGAACTGCTTGACTATCCGCCATCCACATCAGATCTAGCCCCAGGCGACTTCTTTTTTTACCCTCATCTGAAAATTGCTCTCGGAGGACAGAGATTTTCGTCAAATGTAGAGGCAGTGAACAATTATTTTGAAGAGAAAAACGCCGAGTACCGTTTGGACGGGTTACAGAGATGGGAGCATCGCTGGGAGATCATCAGAGTATAGAGATTGGAAAGAGTTTCTCTAAAGAATATCTTCACTATCTCGTAATTTGACACTCAGTCTTTCAATGCAAGATTTTACAATGCTGTAGACGATTGGAGGAACTACGTTACTTGTGAATCACTGAAAAATGAAGCTACCAACAGTCTGATAACAGAATAGGTGATTGTTGAGGTAATTAACGGAAGGGGAGTGGTGATTAATTTGTCCGTGCCTCCAACATTATGAGAAAGAAAAGAGAAACAGAAATTTGTAACAACTATTGCCATGGAGTGACATTTATAAGTACCTCAGATGGATAAGATCGTGATGTGGTAAGATGAAAGGTTAGGTTAGCAGTAGCCACCGTATCTTAGCACCACACTTAAAATGTGGGTAACGTATTATAAGTGTACAGGGTATTCCTATTTAGAATATATAATTTGAATTGTAAACACTTTTCGAAAGTATTTAAGTATAAGTTGTTTTTGGAAATGTGTAAAGGTGAAATACTGTTGGTATTTGATTCAAATGCAGGCTTCATTACTTTGGTTAATATGGGTTACTTCTACAGCAATCTGGAGTTTTTGATAATGGATTAGTGACAGTCCTGTAGGAATTCTAACAAATGGGACAAAGATAACTCTCGCTTCAAGAAAACGTAATGTGCAGCGAGTAATCCCATTCCAGAAGTAAAACATGAATGGAGAGAAATGCGAACCGGTTCTCGCTGCCATCAGATGCCGATAGAGGCGCTGACGTGGCCAGTACTGCGCGCGGAGGCGTGGAAGGTCTAGTTGCCAGTGCGTGCAACCAAGTGCCAAACGAAGGTCGTGTGGATGAAGTTCTCAACAGGCGGTCGTCGGGAATCCTATACGGTCACAAGGAGTCGGTAGGTGTCCGCTTCTAATTGTTTCACTTATATTTGTAATGCAGACGAAACGATCCATTTAAAGCATTTTTGACACCATAGCTACTACGGTTACAGTTACCAGGTAATCATACGTGAAAAGCAGGGCAAATTGTTTTGAAAAGGAAGGCAAAAGTAGGACACCGCAAAAACACAATGATTAAATGATATAAACAAACATAAAGACATAAATTAATACAATTATTGAACCTCGGAAGTGGTACGTTTGTGATAGATACCAACCTGTTTTCTTTGCCTCTAATCACGATGTTTATCAGTTACATTTGGCTGGTAGCTGTATAAGGTTAGGGCAACATTGTTTACAGTTCTTGCAAAACTTACGTATTTTATTTTTCTTATTTAAAGATGTTAACTTATTTGACATGTAAACGTTGTTTGTTTTTAAACAATATAATTTCCGTAAAACATAAGAGAGAACAATAGCTTCCGGATATATCTATTTTATACCAATATTTGAAAATAATGCTATTACTTACACAATTTATAGCATTTATATAATGTATAACGTACACATTTATACTGAATACAAGTTTATATATCTATAATCATAATATAAGTAATTACTTATTTAGTTAGTTGGAGTGTTTACTTTTGGCATTTTCTGTGGCACCTAAGACAACATAAGCAATGTCAAAATTACGTCTCGAATCTAGAATGTCAGATTGTCAGCTGTCATTTTGTGCTGTTTAGCAAAGTGGCATATCTGTACCGTCGAGCGCTGTCAGACATTTCCGTAGTTTTTAGTCTGTAAATAAAATGTAAGACATAAGAACTTATGTTTCAACTGAAAATTATTGTTCAAAGAGTGCATTATGTTTGAAAAAGGAAACACAGACAGCAGGACGTACAGATTTATCGTGGTTAAATGCAGACTTCTCGAAGTGTTATCAGTAAGACTTACAGAAAATGAGTGAAACCTCTTTTAGTGAATTTAAGTAGCATCAGTTAGTGAAGCTTGTGTTTGGATGTAAAATAATTTAGAGTGTAGATGGTGATAATGCACTATTTTTTATTGTCTTACCTGTTATTTTGTGATCTGAATTGCCCAAATTATCGTTCTTTATTGGCATTTAAAGAGACAATCGCCAACAACAATTTCATTTAATCGTGTCACAGTTCTTGGTTTGTCAGTTTCAACTACGTACATATGCCATCAGTAACCAGGTTACGACATTGGCAAATAAGCACATGGACCTGCAAATGTGGTAGATTTTTTTTCTCGAAAAGAGTGAATTGGATGCTCATGTGGCAGATTTGGGATATAATCAAGTACTAAATTAGGTTTTATGTTATTCTATGGTAAGATTTTAATTACTCACGGGATGCCCACCTCTGTAGCCAAGGTGGTAGCATGTGTGCCTTACGCTCAAGAGGTCCAGATTTTTTTGGGTGTAATTTACGTCCTCCAACGTTGTCATATCGGACGATGAATGAAATGGGTGAAATGATGTTCAAATGAGTCCGGGGTCCATGGAGCTTAGAGCTACCCGACATTCGTCTATCAGGATAAGGGAAAACCCCGGAAAAAACCATATCCAGGTAAATCATCCTAACCGCATCGGTAGCGTGGTGGTAGTGTCTGCCTCACGTTCAAGAGGTCCCGAGTTCGAATCTCGGTCAGGGTAAGTTACCTGGATAAGGTTTTCCAGGGTTTTCCCTTATCCTGATAGACGAATGTCTGGTAACTCTAAGCTATATGGACCCTGGGCTCATTTGAGCATCATTTCACCCATTCCATTCATCGTCCGATATGACTTACCATTGTAGGACGTAAAAAAACAGATTCGAACTCGGGACCTCTTGAAGGTGAGGCAGACATGCTACCACCACGCTACAAAAGCGGGTGTTCCAGAGTTCGAATCTGTCAGGTGAGTTATCTGGATAAGGTATTATACAAATATAAGAACTTGTAACAAAAAACTTCATTTATCTTAAGAAAAATGATGTGGATTTTTCTTATTAGTTGAATTAGTTGAAGTTGAAATCGATTTGCCCTTCTCGGTATCGTGGTAGTGTTTGCCTCACGTTCAAGAGGTCCCGAGTTCGAATCTCGGTCAGGGTGAGTTACCTGGATAAGGTTTTTTTCGGGGTTTTCCCTTATCCTGAAAGACGAATGTCGGGTAACTCTAAGCTCTATGGACCGTGGGCTCATTTGAGTATCATTTCACCCATTCCATTCATCGTCCGATATGACAACGTTGGAGGACGTAAATTACAAAAAAAAAAAAAAAAAAAAAATTGTAATCGATTTCACAAACCCTTGTTCGCGTCGTCAGTCGTTAAGGAAGTTACTGTGTTATTATGTTTTTTCAGTATTACCAAAATCTTAAAACGAAACAAACTTAAGAACAGAATCAACTGTTGGTATTTCAAAATTCATTACGCGATGTTTACTTTTTAAAATAAATATCTTTTCCCAAACCATTAAATCTATCGGGGCATTTAATTGCTTTAATAATTTAACTTCAGGATTTATTTCATGGTTAAATGACCAAAATAGATCTGCTGCAGCCGATTTATCAGTTTGTTTATACTTAATGTTACGAAAATGTTCTTTCGTTCTGGTTTCCAAATTACGTTTCGTCCTACCAATGTAAACCCGATCGCAATCTAAACAATTAAATTGATAAATACCAGATTTTTTTACTTTTGGGAATTTCATCTTTTTTAGAGAAATGTAGTAAATTTTTAATACTATATTTGTTTTGAGGCACCAAAATTGTACCAAACTCTTTAGAAACTTTCTAAAATTGTTTATTAAACCAAGGATGCTAAGTAAATTTTTAAAAATTATAATCGTCTTTTATTTTTAAGGGTAGAAATATCATTAACAGTTACATTTTTGTTACAAATAGTTATATTTGTATATTACTTATTGCTTCACTGTAACTAGCTTCATTTTCTACGTAATCTGAATAAGGTTTTTTCGATTGTTTCGCTATCATAAGAGAAAATATATCGGGTAACACCAAGCTCCGTGGTCCCTGGGCTCATCTGAAATGACTTAAGGTTGAAAGGATGTAAATTAAAAAAAACTCAACTCATGGACGCCTTGCAAAATATCTGACAAAAAGAAATAAATTGACAGTGATTACCATAATATCTTATACAAGGTAATGGGTATACTGAATTACTAAATATCATTTTAATTAGTATTAAATTGTTGAAAAGTTTATCTGGCCATAAATACTAGAAACCTATGTAAGTGAATATCCTTGGGGTCTTCCACCCAAAATATATGTTTCCAATTTTTTTTTTTTAATTTATGTCCTCCAACGTTAAGTCATATCGGACGATCAATGAATTGGGTGAAATGATGCTCAAATGAGTCCGGGGTCCATGGAGCTTAGAGCTATCCGACATTCCTCTTTCAGGATAAGGGAAAACCCCGGAAAAACCTTATCCAGGTAACTCACCCTAACCGAGATTCGAACTCGGGACATCTTGAACGTGAGGCAGACACGCGACCATCTACGCTACCGAGGCGGACGTTTGCAATATTCCGTAACATTTCAAAACTAGATTAACCTATATTTATCGACTTTGCACTCGGTATATGACAATGGACGTGATGCCGTTACGTTAGCTGTTCTAATCTCGACCTGTAAACATTTTCTTGTACAGAACAATTGTCCAAATAAATTCAAGCGAATCGTTGCAGAGGTTTGTAATAACTAGGGAGCGGATGTATAGGCACTAAAAATGTGTGAAATAGGCAGGCAAAAAGGCAGTAAAATGGGCAAAATAGGCACTTAAATACGCACTAAAAATTTGCTAAGTAAAAACTTAGAAATACACAATTTTAGTAAATTGTTCCTAAAATGCACTATAACAAAATGACAATCATCGAAATATATGCCACAACAAATTCGCTAAACACATACTATTTTGAGGTTCCCTAGACGAAATAGTTCTACATTTATTCCAAATTTCATAAATGGCTCCACAATAAGTTAAAATAACAGATATTGTCGTATAATTAAAATACATATAAATCCACTGTACTAAGTAAGAACCATAATGTGCAGAAAGGTGTGAAGTAATTAATTATGTCAAAAAAACAAAAACATGGGTTTGTGAGGGGGGCTTAAGGGTGAAAATTGAAATATCTGAAGCTTTTGTTAGATTTGTTTCAAATGTATAGTATTTATTTTTGTGGTCGATTAAGAATGGAATAATACAAAGTTTCAGCTTTCTAGTTACAATAGTTTCTGAGGAATTAACAGTTTATGTTTAAATTACAGACGATTTTCAAAATGTCTCACATATTGTAATTTTAAAAATTAATTTTTAGTGTACAAGTTTCGGCAGCCATTTTAACCTATTAATGACCTGTACCTATGTGAAATATTTGTCTTCGTCATATCAACGAAGGGAAAAAATGATGATATCTATTTAACAATTTTAATTTTCCTAAGCCTTTTCAGTAACAAGTAAGCATTATAATCCTTTGCAATACAAATAACAAAAACACAACAAATGTAAATGGGTACACTTAATATGCAGTTGCCCTTACAGGAATGTTTAGAATTTCATACAGATTAATAGAAAACTGCATCCTGTGGAACATTTTGAAGTTAGGAAAATATAGAAAATATATAATCTGAGAAATGTGAGGTTAAAATTACGTAATAGCAGCTACGATACAGGTGTAGGGTCGTTTTCTGTAGTGCCACTAGAAAAAACAAACTTTATATTATTGAAGTATGTCTATATTAATTTTAAGACAAAACAACTAAATTTGGTATTGTAAGTTTTGGGCCAATTTGCACAGATGTGTCTCTTTAATAAACCCCTTTTTGTATATCCAATGTGCAGGAGTAAGAAATTTCTCTTCCCCGAAAACTTCACGTTAAAACCAACAAATACAAAAGCTGTTGTCACAAATTACAAGCAGAAGAAATTGTCTAAAAATACAGTTTTAGGCACTAATAAGCAGAATAGGCACAATCTTAAGAAATAGGAATTTATAGGCACTATAAAACTGAGAAATTAGACTAATAAGTGTAGGAAACGTGCTTATGCCTCAAAAGCCTACGTTTCTGAACAAAGGAATAAAATAGGCAAATAGGGAAAAATCCGCCCCCTACTCATCCGTGCATAGTTACATCAGTGACACAGAATCTCATAGCTTTTAACATCAATTGAAAATATGATCCACATATGATCTGAGATTCCATAAATTCAATTTGTTTTATCTTGTTTAATCAGTATGTAATATTACTGTACACACTACACCAAATGATGTACCTGATTAACCATCTTAGAACAGATCTGGTGGGATTAGAATTGATCTTATAACATCAAAAGAAACTGTTGCAGCGCTCAGATCTACCGAACTTTAATTCAAACGTTTTTAATGACTTTGAATTATTAAGGGGTTTATTAATGTCATCCAAAGCAGTCATTGGACGATGGATGAAATGATGCTCAAATGAGGCTACAGCCCTTAGAGCTTAGACTTACCAGACATCCATATTTCAGGATAAGGGGTAACCCTGGAAAAAACTTATCCAGATAAGTCACCCTGCCCGAGATAGAAACTCGGGAGGCACACACTTACGCTAGAGAGGCGGGCATGCATGGTTTATACTGACAGATGAACACTACTGGTCGAAGTGCATCCATGGCAATGTGAATGATATTATTGTACTCTTTGATATATTCTATCTTGTTTAAAGGTACATTAACCAGCCTGTAAGTTAAACTGTTGATAACAGCATGCTTGTGTTGTTTTGATTTTATGAAATTTTCTCTGTGTGTTTCCTTCCTATGTATGCCAAATTCAAGTTTTGTATGTTTTCTGGTAAGTTTCAGATCTAAGAAAGGGATTTCATTGTTTGTCTCTTTTTCTATTCAGGATTTTGTAAATTAAGTAGTTTCTCATTTACTATTGCCCAAATGTCATCCACATATCTATACAAATGTTTGAAAATTAGTGGAAATGCCTTTGTGATAAGGGTTTTCAAAAAGCTCATGTAGAGGTCTGCCAAAAATGGGGACAATCGGTTGCCATAGATGTTTGTTTGAAAATCTTTTTATTGAATGTAAAAAAGTACTGTTCAATGCAAATATTTGTTAAGTGAAGGTATTCCTCTATGATGTTTTGGTTTAATTGTTGGGACTGAAGCCATATTTGCATGTACTCCATGAGTCTGTCTCTTGGCAAACCAACATCCATTAGTCAACAACAGCTGATGATGTTAGGAAGATCCTAACGAGATGCGTTCTAGGTAAATACTAGCAATAAGTGGAACATTGAGTATTAGTTCGACCTATTATAAAGTCGTGTATTGAAAATTATTTTCTGTTTAATGTTCAGTTGTTTAGCGTTTGATACATTTGAGGAAAAAGAAATATCTGCAGTTTTTAATGATGATTCAGACAACATCACACCACTTGGAAGCTTCAAGAACATCTGTTAGTCATATTAAACAAAAGTAAATGAATTCTGAGTCACATTTTTATCAAGCAGATAAAAATTAATGTCTCGTTATCGATATACTTTCTTTCTTAACATCACGAACTTCCGGTTTCTCAACTCTACGTTTTATCAGCAAATATCTGCAGTTTTCCTTGTGTCTAAGGATGTAATGGTTTTTCTATAATATATCAGGACTTTCCTCCTTTTTAACACCAAGCTTTGTTCCAGTTACTAAATGAAAACGCAAAATGGCATTGCATTACAATGGATATTGTCTCGTTAAACCAAGTTAAAAGCTCCGAAACAATTATGTATTTGTACTCGTATAATTACCAGGGATGGGTCGATACCAGTTGAAGACATGACTTTTATAAATGTACAGGTCCAGTCGAGAAAATCAACAAAAACTTCATAATTTCTGAAAATGATGTGACAATATTATGATTTTTGTAATACATGAACTTTGGCTCACTTCACTTATAGGAAATGACGATAATTCTTATAAATTGTCCGGGATCGCGATTTCATGTAAACTTATACACAACCTCAGCCGGAAACAAGAAAGCTGTTGCCATCGTTACGAACGCTAGATGTTGATATGTTCTTGCTAGTACTACCAAAATCTGAAAAAACGAGGGCTGTTCAATAAAGAATGATCACAATTTTTTTGACAATGTACCTTTACTCATCCTCATAATTTTGATGGTCCTTCTCAAAATAGTCTCTCCTGAATGCGATGCACTTGTCCCAGCGTTTCTGCCAGTCTTCAAAGACATGCTGGAAACCATTTTTGAGAGATCCTTCAAAATCGCCTCCACAGCCTTCAGCACTGCTTCTGATGATGGATAATGCCTCACACTAAGGCGTTTCTTCAAGTTAGGGAATAGAAAAATGTCACATGGGGCTAAATCCGGACTATAGGGAGGGTGAGGGATGCACTTCACGTTGGTTTTTACAAAATATTCAGCAACAACATTGGCAATATGTGGCCGCGCATTATCGTGGTGCAGCATCGAGCATGCTTCACGGAAATGTGGTGTTTTGCGCCTGATATGGACTTGCAATGTTTTCAGGACATCCCTGTATTATGGTCCAGTTACTGATGTGTGTGCAGGTACAACATGCTGATACACCATTCCATGAATATCAAAGAATGAGGTCACCATAACTTTCCCAGCAGAAGCAACCACTTTTGCTTTTTGGGGGGTTGGTGATGAAGGAGATTTCCACACTGAGCTGTGCTGTTTGCTCTCAGGATCAAAATGATGTAGCCAAGTTTCATCAGCAGTGATTACGTTTGAAAGAAACTCCGGATCTTCCTCTAACATCAACTTTAACTGCATGTTACCTCCATTGCAGCGGTAGACGATACTGAACATGTCTGAACTTGCCTGGTTCTCACAGGCGGGGACCAGGAGTACCAACAATGAAACTACTACGGAGTGTTTGTTTCACATTAAGCTAACAGAATATAATAAGATTGAATTTTAGTGCGAGAAATAATGACCGTAAAAGAATTATGATCATTCTTTATTGAGCAGCCCTCGTAAAACAAATTTAAAAATAAAATCGACTGCCAGTATTTCAAAATTCATTATGCGGTATTTATTTTTTAAAATAAATATATTTTCCCAAACTATTAAATCTATCGGACCATTTAATTGTTTTAATAATTTAACTTCAGGATTTATTTCATGGTTAAATGACCAAAAATGATGTGCTATGGCCGATTTATCAGTTTGTTTATACTTAATGTTACGAAAATGTTCTTTCGTTCTGGTTTCTAAATTACGTTTTGTCTTTCCAATATAAACCTGATCACAATCTAAACAATAAATACCAATTTTTTTTTATTATTAGGACTTTTATCTTTTTTTAGAGAAATGCAATACATTTGTAATACTATATTTATTTTGAGGAACTTAAGTTATACCAAACTCTTTAAAAAAAATTGAAAATGTTTATTAACCCTAGGATGGTAAGTAAACTTTTTAAAATTATAATCGTCTTTTATTTTTATAAGGGTAGAAATATTAACAGTTTTTTCATATTTGAATTTTTAAAGCTTTTTATTTATAAAGTCCTTATTAAAACCATTAATAAAAGCAGTATTAATAATGTTTATATTCTTTATTATACTCATCTTTATTCAGGGGTATATTTACTAATCTATAAAATAAACTATTTAAAACAGCTGTTCAGTAATTTCAGTTACCATTGGTACTTTGTTATAATATTTATAATGAATATGTTGGACATGTGCAGTTATCAAACTCATCTGGGTGTACAAATGCATTGAAAGGACTGTATTGTGAAATGCATAGAGGAATTACCTCTCATGATTTAAGGAATGGTGAAAATATTTTACAGTGTGTTGTCCTGTGCCGTGGCGTAGCGGGCTAAGGTACCTTGGTCCCTGGCGACGGAAAGCGGCCCGGGTTCGATTCCACACATGTGGTGGGGATTATATAATTCACAAGATTTAACTTGGCTCCTGGTTTGTAGAAAGAGAAAGAAATACTACTCTCCATCTCTTTCTATCCCACCCCTCTTTTATGGCCTGCCAGGCAGGGCAGAAGCATCAGTGGCGGATGATGCTTCTTTGTTCTCCACATTTGGTTCCCGTTCCCCTTCTTCATTGTCAGACATTTCAAAGTTTTCCTCATGTTCCCTATCTGAATCTTCTAAATTAACTTAATTAAACCTTTTAAATCTTCTAAATTAATTATGAACCTATCACTCATCTTTCTCCCAATAAAACTGTTCAATATAGATCATTTTACTTAGAAACGCGAATCTTTTTTCACCAACGTCTGGCCGCTCCATCAGAAACTTTCCTCTACGTGAGTTCTTTACAAATCTAAATTTCATTTGATGTAGTACTTTTCGAAAACTCCATAAACTCCCGTTGAACTTTTTTTAATTTTAGAACTTTATGCTTTCCAAGCTGGGTAGAAAAACATCAGTCCGATAGAGTGATTAAACAGATTGCCTTAATACAGTGGCACAGAAAAAGTCTATTGTTGTTTTTGTGTGTTTTGCATTCTTTTTTTTTTTTACCTGGAGTCTATAAAGTTACCACTTACTTGCACTTGATTTTGTTTTTTAAGTATTCATTTCACAGTACGAGATGAAACGCCTGTACCTGAAGCAGTTCATTGAATTATGCTCGACACAGATATAGTTCGGCTTTCCGCATTTTAGGGCCTCGCATTCGTCTGTATGAACCTTAATCACAATTTCCCTGCCATCTGATCTTATAGCTTTTCCCTTTTTCCACTCCTCCTACAACTAACGCAGACACTAGCAATAGCAGTATGTTTAAAATAATAACAAAATTCTCAAATTCTAAAATAATTTTTCACATTTCCGACACGTTAACAACCGATACTTCACTTACAACACAACTGATGCCTGCTTGTGCTTAGCCTCATAACACAGTAGGTAATTAGGGAATACAATAGGACATTAAAAGGGACTGACCATTTCAAGGAAAGAAACCCAGCGCCCCTGCTAGACAAGGATAGTGCAGAAAGTGTCAAGTAAATCTCGTGCATTATAGGTCCCGGGTATAGAACCGGTGCCCACTCAGCATCGTGAGGAAAGTGAGGAGCTTACGCTAGGTAAGCGGCCCTGGTGACGAAAACCAACATTCCGGCTGGGGATGCCGAGATGCTGACCACATCTCCTCCCCATATCGGTTGGATGATCGTCCACCTCTGCCGTGCGTAAGTGGGCGTGAGGTCGGCAGTCGGGTTGGTAGGCTCAGGCCCACTTGGGACTGTTGCGCCATGGTTTACGTTACTCATGTGCTACGTAGAAAATTACAGTGAAGCAATAAGTATTATACAAATATAACTATTTGTAGCAAAATGGTTATTTTGTTATAAATAGTTATATTAAATAGTTATATATTTATATTTATTATCCGAGGTATGTCCATAAAGTAAGTTCTGTTTTTTGTTGTAAATTATGTCCTCTAACGTTGTCATATTGGACGATGAATGAAATGGGTGAAATTATGCTCAAATGAGCCCGCGGTCCATGGAGCTTGGAGTTACCCGACATTCGTCTTTCAGGATAAGAGGAAACTCCGGAAAACCCCTTATCCAGGTAACTCACCCTGACCGAGATTCGAACTCGGGACCTCTTGAACGTGAGGCAGACACGCTACCACCACGCTACCAAGGCGGACGGTAAGTTCTGTTTGGTAATAAAATTAAATTGTGTGCAGATACAGAAAAATTATTTATTGCACAAAATTCTACAACTCTTAAACTACTTTTCCACATAACTGCCGGAATTTTGCAGGCATTTGTCATAGCGAGGCACAAGTTTTTGTATACCTTCTTCATAGAAGTTTGCCGCCTGTGTCTTCGACCAGTTGGAAACATTTTCTTTCAGCTCTTCGTCATTGTTGAAGTGTTGACCGCCAGGGAAAGATTTGAGATGCAAAAACAGATGAAAGTCGCTAGGAGCGACGGGGTGGTCAAACACGTCCCAGCCAAATCCCTGTAGGATGCTTTTCGTCGCATTTGCAGTGTGTGGTCGTGCGTTGACGTAAAGAAACACAACACCTTTAGACATCGCAAATTTGCCGATAAATTTCACTTGGTTTCACTTTCCTAGCATTCAGAAAACGAATCACAGATCTGATTTCACAAGTGGCTGGATTTTCAATCAACACCGACATTGTAAACAAGCACAACAAAGCGTACGTGGCTGACAGCGATCTCACAATGGCGCACGTTTCTTCTCCTTGATACAGAGCATCTACCGCGAATGCGCGGAACTGCGATCGAAGCGCTGCAGCGGAGATAAATTGAAACAGAACTTACTTTCTCGACGCCCCTTGTATATATTATATTTTATATTATATTAAACAGTTAAAATTTATTTTGGTTCCGCAAAATAAGTATAGTATTAAAAATTTACAACATTTCTCTAAAAAGGATGACATTCCTAATAATAAAAAATCTGGTATTTATCAATTTAATTGTTCAGATTGTGATCGGGTTCATATTGGAAAGACGAAACGTAATTTGGAAACCAGAACGAAAGAACATTTTCGTAACATTAAGTATAAACAAACGGATAAATCGACCGTAGCAGATCATTTTTGGTCATTTAACCATGAAATAAATCCTGAAGTAAAATTATTAAAGCAATTAAATGGTCCGATAGATTTAATGGTTTGCGAAAGAATATTTATTTTAAAAAATAAACATCGCGTAATGAATTTTGAAATACCAGCAGTCGATTCTGTTTTTAGGTTTGTTTCGTTTTCAGATTTTGGTAATACTGAAAAAAAAACATAATAACATAGTAACTTCCTTAACGACGAATGTTTTGACTGACGACGCGAACAAGGGTTCGTGGAATAGATTTCAACTTGAACTAGTTCAACTAATAAGAAAAATCGACATAATTTTTCTTAAGATAAGTGAAGCTTTTGTTACAAATAGCTATATATGTATAATACTCATATGTATGTTCAACCATGTCTTTTTTTGCAGCATAATAACAAAAGTAGACATTGCATTCATTCAGTTATCCTAATTTGAATCCTATAGCTCTATTCCCCATTATGTTCTTTGCTATATTTATCACACAGAGTTTGAAAATACGATTGTTTTTCAGGAAGAACTGAAGCAAGATACTTTGAAATGTTCTTGGCTTTCGCAACTTTCAGAGGAATTTCTTTACCGTAAGCTTTCCTCAGTATGGTTTCAGCAAACATTGTGTTTCCTTTGATCAGGAATGTCTACGTCACTGGAGTTGTTGCTAGCAGTAACAATGTTTGTTCTATATTCAATCTTATATGAACTCACTTTCCACTTCTCTTGCTCTTTGGCCACTGTAGGTTCCTTCACGTTGCTGAAAGCCATCTTGGACAGTTGAACATCACATACTTTGATGTTCTTGGATGAGTCACGATGCCTGTCTGAGTTGCAGAACAACACAAATCCCTGGACTTAAGTAACAATGAAACTGACTAACTCAGTAGCATGTGGAAATGCCTGAAACTTGAGATATTTTTAATGTCATAGGATAGAGTTCAGTGAGAAGATTACAACGATATACATATTTATTATAACAATAACCCATGGCGCGACAGCCCTTAGAGGGCCAAGGCCTACCAACCCGACTGCCGGCCTCACGCCCACTTACGCACGGCAGAGGTAGATGTTCATCCAACCGATACGGGGAGGAGATGTGGGCAGCATCTCGGCATCTCCCAGCCGGAACGTTGGTTTCCATGATCAGGGCCGCTTACCTAGAGTAAGCTCCTCACTTTCCTCACGATGCTCAGTGGGCACTGGCCCTATACCCGGGACCTAAAATCCCCATCACATGGGTGGGATCGAACCCGGGCCGCTTTCCGTGGCCAGGGACCAAGGCGCAGGACAAACATATTTATTGCTTATATTATTTTAAAGCTACGCAGAGTAAGCATACGTAAATACAACTGGTACAAAATAAACTTGAATCTTCCATTAAACATATAAACTCATAAATAGCAACTGAAACTAATTTGCACGACAAGGAGAAAAAACCGTAACAAATTATGATCATTCTTTATTGAACAGTCCTCGTAAATTTTCTGGGAATGTACTCTGAAGTTCTTCATTCTGGTTGACTTTTACATAACTTGTAAATCTACACAAAAATGTAGGTCTCGTTGAAACATAATTTATGTGAAATAAACTTTTTTGTGAAGTGAACCATTTCCGAATAATTCCTGATCTGTCCGGTACTTGTGCTTTTATTAAATGCGAAGCAATTATTTATCTTCTTTCTCCTGGCCAAGGAAAACAGGATGCAATTTGAAAGGTGTCATGCAGTGACCAGCTGTAGCCTACTGTATGGTCATATATCCCTTGCATCTACCAGACAATTAGTAATAAAGTAATTTCTGTAAATATTGAAGTTGATAAACATAAAGTAGAGGAATAAACGTTTATGTGCCCTCCCCGTGGTGATCAAGTGGTTACAGCATTCGACTCTCACCAAAATGGCTCGGCTACCTCACTTGAGATTGGTGGTGGACAAAGCGGCGTAGGAGCGGGTTTCCTCCAGTGCTCCGGTTTCCCCCGCCGTCTCATTCCACCTGTGCTCCATGTTCATTTCATGTATCATCAGTAGGGGGTGGATCTATGGGCACTAAAAAGTGTGAAATAGGCAGGCAAAAAGGCACTAAAATGGGCAAAATAGGCCTTTACATAGGCACTAAAAATTTGCTAAGGAAACACTTAGAGATACACAATTTTAGTAAAATGGCTCTTAAAATGCACTATAACAAAATGACAATCATTGCAACATATGCCACAACAAATTCGCTAAACACATACTATTTTGCGGTTCCCTAGGCGAAATAGTTCTACATTTATTCCAAATTTCATAAATGGCTTCACACCAAGTTAAAATAACAGATATTGTCGTATAATTAAAATACATATAAATCCACTTCACTAAGTAAGATCCATAATGTGCAGAAAGGTGTGGAGTAATTAACTATGTCAAAAAACAAAAACATGGGTTTGGGGGGGGGGGGGCGTAAGGGTGAAAATTGAAATATCTGAAGCTTTTGTTAGATTGTTTCAAATTTATACCATTTATTTTTGTGATCGATCAAGAATGGAATAATACCAAGTTTCAGCTTTCTAGTTACAATAGTTTCTGAGGAATTAACAGTTTATGCATAAATTACAGTCGATTTTCAAAATGTCCCACATATTGTAATTTTAAAAATTAATGTTTGGGGTATAAGCTTCTGTATCCATTTTAACCTGTTAATGACCTGTACCTATGTGAAATATTTGTCTTCGTCATTTCAAAGAAGGGAAAAAATAATCATATCTATTTAATAATTTTTATTTTCCTAAGCGTTTTCAGTAAGAAGTAAGCATTATAATCCTTTTCAATACAAATAACAAAAACACAACAAATGTAAATGGGTATACTTAATATGCAGTTGCCCTTACAAATATGTTTAGAATTTCATACAGATTAATAGAAAACTGTATCCTGTGGAACATTTTGAAGTTAGGTAAATGTAGAAAATATGGAATCTCAGAAATCCGAGGTTAAAATTACGTAATAGCAGCTACGATACAGGTGTAGGGTTATTTAAATAGTCATGTGAGAAATAAAATCTTAATATTATTGAAGTTTGTCTATATTAATTTTAAGACAAAATACTAAATTTGGTTTTGTTGTAAATTTAGGGTCAATTTGCACAGATGTTTCTCCGTAATAAATCCTTTTTTGTATATCCAATGTGCAGCAGTAAGGAATTTCTATTCCCAGAAAACTTCACGTTGAAACCAACAAATACAAAAGCTGTTGTCACAAATTACAAACAGAAGAAATTGGCTAAAAAGGCAGTTTTAGGAACTAATAAGCAGAACAGGCACAAACGTATGAAATAGCATTTATAGGCACTATAAAACTAAGAAATTAGCCTAATAATTGTAGGAAACGTACTTATAACTTAAAAGGCCTACGTTTCTGAACAAAGGAATTAACTATGCAAATAGGGCAAAATCTGCCCCCTTATCATCAGTGTCGCTGCCTGTAGTAAAATCCGGCGTTAAATACTACAAGAAAAGATAGTCAGACTGAAAAATTCAATGCCATAGCCGGGATTTGAGCCATGGATCTTCTGTTTGCCGTCCAGCCGCTCTAACCCTTGAGCTACTATGGCCGACGTGCCGACATGACATTAAATTCTTAAAGTATTTACACGTTGTAAGTCGCCATTAAGGTAGTTGTCTCATGTGTTTATGGTTTGCCGGGAAAAATACGAGTCAATTGGAGAATTTAATGTCATATCGGCACGTTGGCCATAGTAGCTCAAGGGTTAGAGCGGCTGGACGGCAACCAGAAGATCCGTGGTTCAAATCCCGGCTATGGCATTGTATTTTTCAGTGTGACTCTATCTTTCCATACTTAAGCATACATACGGCCAATGTGAAAGAACAATTACTACAAAAAAGTTTATAAGAATACTTTGTACAAGCGCAGAGAGAATCATCCGCGTGCACATTAGATTTTTGTCTGGCGTCCTGAGCTCTTTTAAAAGTAAGTTTTATTTTTTCGCTGGCTGTAAAGGCGTATGAATTAAGTGAAAGAGTAAAGAAGAGGTGCATCATTCTTAAAACATCCATCTTAAAAGTGAACTTTATTTGTTTCAGGTTTGCGTAAATGTAAAGTACTGGTGAGTTGTGCTTTTATGTCATACTGTCACACTTTCAAAACAGACTAACTTAAAACAAAAAATGTTAGAAATATGACTAATTATAAGCTTGTCATAGTAAAAGAATGTAACAATTTGGTTACTTTTTTTTAATTGAAGAAGATTTTAGAAAAATAAAATTTGTCATGTTTCCAACTACAATCTGGAAAAGAAACATATAAGATACAAAGATGTGCATGATTAATTTGTTTCATTTATCTTGTAAGTGTCCATGTTTGCACGATATGCTTATTTCTAAGAGTTACAACTGCAACTCACTAATTGGATGCACCTCAAGATCAATGTGCCATCTATCTGAATGACACAATTCAATGAAGAATATTGTGTATACACGGTATTCATTTTTATTCGTTATTTCCCGCCCTCCGATTGAGCAAGAATGACGTCATAATTGACTAGTGAGTCTATCTTGAAATCATAGCGCCCTCTACAGAGAAGAAGCGGTAATGTTTGCGGAACAGTAAGCAAATTACAGCTCTTTAAGTGTGGTTGCGCTTGTAACTAATACAACCAGCTTCCCCTGGATATGAAAACAGAACACCGCGTCTCCATGGTTGAATGTTACTTACGTACCGGCATTAAAATGGGTGCGACATATAAATATAATTTAAACCGCTGCATAGAGGAGTTTATGCAAAGCTATCCAGCATTCAGACAAGTCCCTCGGAGCGTAATGTTGTCAGAAGTGTCCAGGTAACGTCAAATTGACATACTTTTGTTCGTAACATAAATGTCTTACGTTTTATCAGTATATGATATAATTTTTGTCATTCTCGCGCTTAATTAAAATGTCTATTAATGTTGGTATCCTTATGTCTTTTAAAACCAATAGGTACATCAAACATTTCCCAGATACAGGATCAGTTACTCGCAAAAAGAGAGACACTGGACGCTATAAAGTGACTGGTCCCAATCTAGAAGCAATAAATAATGTTATGACAGAAAGGCCTCAAGCATACCTTCTCGCAATACAGGCAGTGTTTAAGGGGAAGAGAGAAAGGAAATATAAGAAAATGGACACATAAGACTATGTACTAGAGATATTTTCTTGTTTAGACTTAGCTAAAATCTTTGTACTTATTGTAACACTAATTTATTTTTCATTCCTAGAACATGTTCTGCTAAGTTTCTGGTTTGTAATGAAGTTACATTGTGAGAAAAGTGTGGGTGATAGAAAAGAATTGAGATCAAATTGAATATTTCTATTTTATGTGACAGGTTTACAATATGCACGTATGTCTCCTATAACAGAAAAACAGATGTTCATTGTGAAATAAGTGTTCATTGACTTATTATTTCGTATATTCTTCATGATATACTTTTATGGCTGCATAATTAACTTTGCATTGCAGTATATAGTTTTTTTATAAACAGTTATCGTATCTACGCACCAGGCGAAATTACACACCTTTATATTACGCGAGCTGACCCAACTCTCAAATAGTATATTTACCTCTCGGTAGAGGGAGGCCTCAAAGCTGCTGTCACAACATCAAATACGTACGCAAGCCTCAAGGGGAATCGTATATAAACTCGATGCGATTGATGACGTCAAATCCTGCGCGGTAAAATGACAGATAAAAATGAACACCGTGTATAGTTAGGGCGAAGAGTTTCAGTTTAAATCCTCAGTAGCTATTGCAAAATAAACCCTGAAGCAAGGAAAGCTGTAGTGATTTGAGTTCAAAGAACAGATAGAAAGAAATATATTAGAAGCTTGTATTTGCCAAACTGAATTATATAATGGAAACATTAAATATGTTATTAAAATGCGCTCGTAAAATAATATGAAGACTTTAAAAGTGAATTGGGTGTGATATAGCATACTCCATTTCAGAATAAAGTGCATGATTCCAGAATCTGCCAATAAAATGCAGGAAATGGTTGGGTTGTAGATTTCTGAAGAGTACCGATGGTTTGGGGAGACCTTAAACTTTACATGCAGCACAATATGCGGTTAAAATTATGGTAACACTTGGAAAATAAAAACTGTTATGCGTGTTCATGTTGAATGTCAAAGAATAGGTTAGTGCAGGTTTTGAAGGGGTGAACTTCGAACAGCTAAGCAACTAGACCATTGCCGACACGTTGTGCACCCCTACACTTTAGTTCCCTCGTAATGCCTGCATCTATTATAAAGGAACCTACATATAGACCGCGAACAAAGTGCGGTCGGTGTGCGCATGCGCGAACACAGTCGTCTGCCCTCCTCAATATCCAAGCATTACATGACTCCCTCCCCTCCATACGTTGACCAGTGCAGTGCAGCTTGCGCTATGGAGGAGAGGAGATGCAACCTAAAACGACGGTAGACGGGGAAAGCTGGAGAGCTTCAGTTTTGCTAGAAAAACGTCTCCAGCTGCATTTTGTTCTTATTCTACCTATAGCTTTTCTTACTGAGAACGTAGTAAGTCCATGGAATTGCATAAGCTCCTGGCTAAAGTGTGTAATCCTTTGACTAGCCATATGCTTGTAGTTACACAATATGACTCACCGTTCCATCTGCCTTTTTTGAATTTCATACAAGGTGGATCAATTTCTTTACCCATCGTGTCGATAGTCGTGTCCTGTTATCACTCCAACGTTCCAATTTTTGGTAATTTACGTCCTCCAACGCTATGTCATATCGGACGGTGAATGGAATGGATAAAATGATGCTCAAATGAGCCCAGGGTCCATTGAGCTTAGTTACTCGATATTCGTTCTTCAGGATAAGGGAAACCCTCGGAATAAACCTTATCCAGGTAACTCACCCTGACCGAGAATCGAACTCGGGACCTCTTGAACGTGAGGCAGACACGCTACCACCACGCTACCAAGGCGGGCTCCAACGTTCCAATGGAGTTCGATTCTATGCATAGAGAGTAGTTTGAGTTCTACTTGTTATATTTGAGTTCCTTTGTCCTGAAATCGACTGTCAGTGCCTCTTATGCTTTCCAGCGGTCCACTCACCGATAGTCCCTGACACATATCCATTAGATAATCTGAAATTGGGTTCCGATCCGACTTATGGGGTGGTTGATACATTTGAGCAGAACTATCTGCTCTTTTATTACCATAAATTCCCATGTTTCCTAGCACCAGTATTTTAACACAAATAAAAAACTGCATCCACCATTATATTTACTTTATGAACTAAAAACAGTCGTAGTTTGAGAGAAGTGAAAACAATCTAAGTAAAACTTGGCTTTTTTTGACATGGCTGTATAACAAAAACGCGTGTTGGCTGAATAAAATCCAAATGGACGCACTATGTAGATCCGCCATTTTGTGTTCCAATATAATTGTCAACTAATGCATGTGATAGGTTGTTCCTTCAGGTGCATGCTTAAAGGTGTACGTGAATGTACGCCAATGAATAAAAGTTTTAATAAGACCTGAAGCTTTCCTGGCGATGAATATGCTCAATTACTTCTCGGGCAGCAAGCCAGGTGAAAAGACGATTAGAAATCGACGTTTCGGGAGTGTACATCTCTTCCATCATCAACTAGGAAAGGGAAGCCTGTAATACAGCAAGCCTCAGATGAGCCTACCGCTACAGCCTACATCACGTTTACAAGACAACCTATCCGGCAGAATCAGCAGAATTCTCGCCAAATGCAACATCAGGACCATCCACAAGCCACCTCCAAAGATTAAACATCTGTTTAGACAAGTGAAAGACAAACTGGACTTCTAAGTTCCGGGAGTGTACCGCATTCCCTGTGAATGTGGCACACCGTATATAGAACAAACCGGAAGTTCCATCGCTACTAGAATAATCAAACATGAACGAAGCATTCGTTTAATGCAACCTGAGAAGTCTGGGCTGGCAGAGCATTGTTTTGATAACGACCATAGAGCCAATTTTCAGGAGACGACCATCTTGGCTACTGGGAGCGGGCGGCCCGAGTTCCATCCTAGGCGACCGCAAAGTGAGATTTGTGGTGGACAACACGGTGCTGTGGCGGATTTTCTCCGGGACCTCCGGTTTCCCCTCCGTCTCATTCCACCGGTGCTCCATCTTCATTTCATGTATCATCAGTGTCACCGGCTGCGGTGCCGTGTGTAGTAAAAGCGGGCGTTAAACACTACACACATTACTGGGAGCGGAGAGTTAAGGAGGCTTTGGCTACTTCCTCCGAGAGGAGCACGCTTAATCGAGATGCTGAATTTCAGTTCAGTTCCTCTTGGAAACCGGCCTTAAAATGGAAATCCGTGGATTTAAGAAGCAAAGATCAATACAGCTTGACAATCAAGTAGTTACGTTTCTTTGACACAATTAATTTTCTGTACTTATGCGATCTCCTGACCTGGCATTTAATTAACTGAAAACAGTCTTTTGTTCAGTAATGCGAATTTTGATAGTGTTTTGTCTTTGTTTATAGTTGTGTTATATCCAGTGTTTCATTTGTGGTTATAACATTTAATAAATATCCTGATGATGGGAGAGATGCACACTACCGAAACGTCCATTTCTAATCGTCTTTTCACTTGGCTTGCTGCCCGAGAAGAAAGTGAGCATAAAAGTTGTAAACTCTCTAAAATTATTACTGCAGCTCTATGTGTCTGGGTATGATGTTTTTGGAATCGACATACTTAGTGATTCCTTTGTGTCCCACACAACATTTATGCACTGAGTTATCTACGCTTTCTCTATAAACTGTTCTGCAAATCGTCTATCAGAAGACATTCAAGAAAGGCATAAGGCACATATGTTGCTTAGCATGTTGCATAAATTAAAAAATAAATAGGGGCACGCGACTCGCCCGGTGTACACCAATGTAGTGTAAAGAATTAACCGTTAACACAGATTCCCTAATCCGCCTGTCAGTAAACTTCTCTGTCGCTTTCAAGAAACAACGATGAAAGAGTAGTAATCCTACGATAAGATTTGGTGTAACTATAAATAGACCGGAGCTCCGGCGTATGTCACCCTCGCTTGCTTCCAAGACAACGAAATACGCCGGAAGGCCTGGCTTTGCCTTTGAATATGCATCTCTTGTTGTAATTCTGCAGGTATTAGTTGATCTGGTCCTGCCAGTTGAAATGGGTCAAACTGATAGCTAATCGTACTCCAGTTTGATCGATGACCTAGACAGCATCCAGCACTCTCTGCTCGTCTTCATAGACTCCAGATATGGCTGAGTCTTCTGGTTATCTAGGGGAGATGCGCTCAGTACCACACACCTAAGTTGTTTTTCAAAATTTAAAGAAAGTACAATGGAGAACAAGTATCGTGTTACTATTATCATAAAGCTAATAACATACATAAACAGCATTAGTAATGAACATTCATAAACGCGAGTCATGTTGACTTTTAATAACTAAAGTAAATATTAGTGATAACTGCGCATCTCAAAAAGTGTTTCCCAGTATCGGACAGACGTAAATAAACACATATGAGGCGTGTCTGTAAAGTAAGGTCTCCAATTTTATTTAATATAGAAAACATTGATGGAAAGGTGGAACTCTCAGCTATTTTTCAACGTAATCACCATTACGATCGATGCACTTTTGCATGCGCTGTGGCAGTTTTTGTATATCCTTGTCATAGCACTCTCCGCCAAGTTGCGCAGGTAGCGCTCAACCTCGTTTTTCAAATCATCGTCGGTCTGGAAATGTGCTCCACCCAGGTGTGACTTCAACTGAGGAAACAGATGATAATCACTAGGTGCTAAGTCTGGACTGTAGGGGGATGATTGAGGATGTCCCATCCGAACTGGGCCAACAGATCAGCCGTTGCATGTGCAGTATGGAGACAAGCGTTGTCGTGATGAAAATGGCACGTCGCAATTTTTTATAGTCTCACAGTAGCTAGCGGCGTTTATTGTCGTGCCGGTAGGCATAAACTCGCACAACAATACACCTTTTCTGTCCCAGAACGCACTGGCCAGTACTTTGTCGTCAGAAAATGTCTGTTTGAACTTTCACGGCTTCGGTGAATTCGAATGCCGCCACTGACGAGAACGTTCTTTAGTTTCTGGTGTTGTGCAGTGCACCCAGGTTTCATCGCCAGTGACAATTGAATCCATCAATTTCTCGCCCTGTTCTGCATAGCGCTCCAGGAATCGGTGGGCCGCTTCAACACGTTGCCGTTTATGGTCTTCGGTGAGCATGTTGGGGACCCAACTCGCACACACCTTGCGATAATGCAAATGTTCAGTCAAAATCTTGTCAATCGTAGTCTTACTGACTTCAGGGATAAGTTCGCACAACTCGCGAACTGTCACACGCCGATCTTTAAGCATTTCTTGCTCCACTTTTGCAATTGTTTCGGCTGAAACCGAAGGCCGACCAGAACGCTGTTCGTCATGGACGTCTGTACGTCCGTCTTTGAACTCTCTGACCCACTTTCGCACGTTTTGACGTCAATACACTGTGGCTCATAGACTTCGCATAACTGACGATGAATTTCAGTTGGGGTAGTGTCCTTGGCACTCAAAAAAACGGATCACTGCACGCAACTCGCACTTGGCGGCGGAAGTGATAGGAAGCTCCATCGTAAACAGCTGCCCAGCCAAGACTAATAGTTGTAACGGGTTCATTGTGGTGGGGATTTGAAGGAGTGAAACCAGGCTACACGCCAGTGTTGCCGGATCTCGCGTAATAGCGTTCCTTGCGGCTCCAGCGCCTTGGAGACCTTTTACGGACACGCCTCGTACTTTCAAATTTCAGGCTCGCTATTTCCATTAAGTTGTTTGATCTCCCCAACACTTGTTTATATGCGAGTAAGTTGGGTGCTACAAAAGTGCCAATTACCCGTATATTAAAGTATTTTAAACTTTTCCATAGTGTGTAATCTGATTTCGCTTAATTCTTCAATCAGCCCAGGTACACTGCTTGATGAATTAGCTACCTTAAAATTGTTATGGACAGTTAGGAGAATTGATTGCTGCAAATCATCAACTGCTCGTCCAAATTGTACACATAATTTGCTTTTTGAAACTCCCAACACAAGTGATGATAGTCCTTGTCGATACGATACATAAGTGCTTTTAGGATTTCAGTAAAATACTTGTAAAATACTTGTAAAATACTTGTAAGTCTGTTTAGTTAACGCGTGTGCACGTCGGCCGACTCCTTTGACGAACCCTTATAATGGTTTTACAAAACAGACCCTCCTTCTCCCAGTCCTTTCAGCAAGGTTGCCACCTTCCTCGATACGTCATGGGTATCGTACGCGATTTCGTCTAAATAAATTATCTTATGTCCATTACTGCGAAACTTCCTTAGTTTTGACATATATCGCCAAGCTACAATTCTATTGGATTCCATAATAACCCTTAACTTATTCTTAGTGCGGTATTTGAAACCCAGCTCCTTTAGGAGACCGCGCAAAGTGCAGTACCCATAAGGAAATCACAAATTTCTTGCAAATGTGCAACCAATTCATCTAAGGTGGGAGCTCACCCTTTTGTATAGAATCTATGAATTTCTTGGCGAATTAAATCGCATGTGAAATTATCTACTTTAGAGAACCGTTTCCATTTGTTTTCACAATTGATCGGCGTCTTTGGAATTCCTTTCGTCAAAATATTTCTTACTGTATTTCTATGAATACCCAGAATTCATCAGGTTCATTGCATGACCCCTTACCAAGATTATTTGTCAGCAAATATTTATATGTGTTCAAAACAAGCGCTTGAATTTGCTTAGAAACAGTTCCCGTTATTACTTTGTTTTTTGAGGCTTCTCCAGTAACGTAACTCGGCCCAGCAACACTTTCCAATTTATTCACACTATTGTCATCACTTTGATTATTTTCACTTGACTGAAAGTTATCTACTACTTCATTTGCATTTACCACTGTATTTCCCTCCCACGGTCTCCACATGGTGACACACAACGAATTTGTGAACGTAATGAAACAGATCAACTGGAAGTTGGAACTTTGGCAACTGAGACTCCACGTGGAGTAGACATGCGACTGTCATTTCCAGAAAATCAGGGTTGTTATTGGTCCTCAGCGACAGTGTCCCATTTGTGAAGTGTGGAGATAGATTTATGACGGTCATTAGTGGGCGGGAGGGTCAGGTTCCTTTGACTCCGAACTGCATACCCGTTGACTAGACAGACTTTACAAATAGACCGGGCTTTATACTGAAACACATACCTCTGCTAAGACAGTGTAATATTTGTTGATGCATACCAAATTTCTACTACGATATCTATAAAAGCAGCTTCTAGTGTACTGGCAATGGCCTGCTACCTTCTAGAATTTATAAAGTTAGATTCTCCCATATAGTGTAAATGTGGATTGGCATCACCTCCAAGGATAAGCTCAAGCCCTGATGTTTGTTGTTTCACCATTGAGGGTGATGGATCCCCTTCATCATGGGGACATACGCTTTGGTCACTAAAACAACACCTCTCCTTCCATCTACCCCTAAGTTTGTTTGGACTGTTGTTATGACAGAACAAAGCTTCAAGATACGCTTCACTTTTAGCACTTCTTGATATAAATAAAAGTCCTCAAACCAATGTATTACTGAGTCTGGCCAAGTAGCACAGCTTACTACATACTTGTCTTACTCTATCCTTGTATAGCCAGGGCTCATTAATAACACGAGGGCTACTCAATAAATAATGATCATAAGTTTTCGCACTAAAATTCAATCTTATTATATTCTGTTAGCTTAATGTGAAACAAACACGCCGTAGTAGTTTCATTGTTGGTACTCCTGTTTCTCGCCTGTGAGAACCAGGCAAGTTCAGACATGTTCAGTATCGCCTACCGCTGCAATGGAGGTGACACGCGAGGAACAATATGCGGCTTTGAAATTCTGCTTTCGTCTCAACAAATCTTCAGTTGAGGCCTATACAATGTTACAAGAGGTATATGGAGAGTCTGTTCTTCCCTAGTGCACAGCTCGAAGGTGCTTAAAATATTTAAAGAGGGGAGACAATCAATTTCAAAGGAAAGTAGACCCGGTGCTTCAATTACTGCTCTTACGGAAGAAAACATCAACACTTCTGCTGCCATTCTGAGAGAGGATCGACGAATGACCTTAAGATCACTTTCTGAAATACTAAACATTTTATTGGGTGCCACCCACACGTTGGTGATAGAAACATTACACATGAGACGTGTTTGTGCGCGATGGGTTCCAAGACTGTTGATTCCCGAACAAAAGGACATTCGCATGCAGGCTACATGCAGTTAAAGTTGATGTTAGGGGAAAATCCGGAATTTCTTTCAAACGTAATCACTGCTGATGAAACTTAGCTACATCATTTTGATCCTGAGAGCAAATAGCAAAGCTCAGTGTGGAAATCTCCTTCACCACCAACCCCCAAAACAGCAAAAGTGGTTGCTTCTGCTGGGAAAGTAATGGTCATCTCATTCTTTGATATTCATGGAATGATTTATCAGCATGTTGTAACTGCACACATATCAGTAACTGAAGAATACTACAGGGATGTCCTAAAAGCATTGCAAGTCCATATCAGGCGCAAAAGACCACATTTCCGTGAAGCAGGCTGGATGCTGCACCACATATTGCCAATGCTGTTGCGTGAAGTGCATCCCTCACCCTCTCTATGGTCCGGATTTAGCAGCATGTGACTTTCTTCCATTCCCTAACTTGAAGAAACGCCTTCGTGGGAGGCATTATCCATCATCAGAAGCAGTGGTGAAGGCTGCGGAGGCGATTTTGAAGGATGTCTCAAAAATGGTTTCCAGCATGTGTTTGAAGACTGGCAGAAATGCTGGGACAAGTGCATCGCATTCAGGGGAGACTATTTTGAGGAGGACTATCAAAATTATGAGGATGAGTAAAGGTGCGTTGTTAAAAAAAGTGATCATTCTTTATTGAACAGCCCTCGTAAAATATTCAGTAGCAGAGGTATTGCAAAGGTTTGTTACTTTAGGATATTGTAAATTAGTATGAGCTGTTGACAATCCCTTCATGTTAAGTTCTCATACACATTACCTAATTACTCTTAGAAACTTGGGTATACATGTAACCTGTTTTAAACTCGGTTACTATGTCTCACCCAGCTGCCCGGGTCCCTTACATCCACTATGGTCTCTGCATATTTGATTCAGGCCGGCGTATTAGTCTCCTTGATTTTCTAATCATATTTATGATTAACAAAAGATATAAAACGTTGGGCCACAGAATCCGTTGCATGATCCAGGCTTACCATTTCTCTGTGCCTAGACCTGGGTTTAGCATCCCCTTTGGTCATAAATTTACCTTAGGATCTGCAGTTACGTTATCTCCAGTCGTAAAGGCACTTTCTAGGGTGTTAGATCTTTGGATTCTATAACTTTAAGAGTTATTCCGTCTTTGAATTTAAAACCATTAAGAAAGAATGGCTCATAACCAAACACCTGTCCTTGCTCTTAAAGCAATAGACGAGGGCACTGGCTTGAAGAGAGTTAAGTTCTCAGCAATGACAGTGTTTCTCCTTTAAAAATATTACCAATCAGCTGATTAATTATTTTAAAATATTTCCGATTTGCTCTTCAGTAACTTCAGTTTCAGGTTACTGCTGTAGTTAAGGTCACACCAGATGTCTTTTGGCCCTGGGTACCTTCTGGCGTGATCGGGATCGTTTGAAGCCCTGCATCTTTGAGGTACTAAAGAAGTGATTGCTTCCTACCCTGACTGCCTCTAGTCCCTAGTATCAGGCCTTTCTTCAGGCTGCTTCTGACAGCTATGGAACAAGCTGCAGCCACTAGAAGCCATACGGCCCAATTTCTAGGCTTCAGATGTACTAGAACGGCCAGCTCCCTGAACAAAATACATCTTTTGGAACTCTGTCCTTTGTGTTTCTTTTTTTGTCCATATTTGGTTTCATTTTTGTGTAAATTTCTCTTCCATTAGTACTGGGGATTAAAAGTCGACATACACACAGCCCCCATATGCACGTGCAAGGCTACATATGATATGGTTTCGCGTGGTACCCTGAAGGGATTTGTATCGACATTGTTTTATAACCCAGTGTCACGGAAACCAAAGAGTGCATTTTTGTCTTTCTGCCATGAAAACATTTGTATTTTGTTTTTTTAATTTACGTCCTCCAACGTTGTCATATCGGACGATGAATGGAATAGGTGAAGTGATGCAAAATGAGCCCAGAGTTCATAGAGCTTAGAGTTACCCGACATTCGTCTTTCAGGATAAGGGAAAACCCTGGAAAAGACCTTATCCATGTAACTCACCCAGAACCGAGATTCGAACTCGGGACCTCTTGAACGTGAGGCAGACAAGCTACCGCCACTCTATTTAGTTTATTTAAAAAGAGTTTGTCGTTTTTTGCACTTTTGACCAATTTTCACACATGGGCATCCTTAAGCAAGTATAACACTCCCATGTTCTTTATGCCCGCCTCTATAGCGTGGTGTTCACGAAGGTGATTGCCTCTTCATTTGACGAAAATCTTTGTCGTCCGAGCGCCATTTTCAGATGAGGGAACAAAAAGAAGTCGCTTGGGGCTAGATCTGGTGAGTAAGGTGGATGGTCAAGCAATTCAAACCGTAATTCATGGATTTTCGCCATTGCAACCGCTAAGGTGTGGGACGGTGCGTTACCTGGGTGAAACAGGAATTTCTTTTTCTGCAAATATGGCGGGTTTTTTCGTAAGTTCTGCGTTCAGCTTGTCATGTAATGATGCGTAGTATGCTCCTGTAATGGTTTTTCCTTTCTGAAGATAATCTACTAAAATAACTCCATGACTATCCCCCCCCCCAAAAAAACAGCTTTTGCTATTTTTGAAGCCGGTTCCCCCTTTGCAGTCCACTGTTTGGACTGTATTTTCGTTTCGGGCGTATAATGGTGTGTCCAGGTTTCATCTACAGTAACTAATCGGCGCCAAAACTCGGATTTATTGCGCCTAAACTGCGCCAACAGGGCGTTGGAAATGTTCATTCGAAAACGTTTTTTGGTCTAACGTGAGCAAACGCGGCACGTTCTTTTGACATGTTCATAGCCTGTGCTATCTCTCTCACTTTAATTCGGCGGTCGTCTAACACCATATGGTGAACCTTCGTGATGTTTTCGTCGGTAGTTACAATTTTTGGACGTCCTGAACGTTCATCGTCCTCCATGCTCTCACTGCCACGTTTAAATTCAGCTGGCCAAAATTTCACTGTGGTAAATGTTGCAGAGTGTCGATACGCAGAATCCAACTGATCTTTGATTTGCGTAGGCTTATTGCCTTTGAAAAACAAATATGTAATGTCAGCTCGATACTCGGATTATGTCCATTTTCATAAAAACACTCACATCAACTCACTCAAACTACTGTTACGTAACAGCTGAGCCTGAGTGCTGCCATCTTCATGCTGAGGTCGTATATCCTTATGTTGTTTGTCATCTAAGAAACATCTACTCTAACGATACGTTTATTAGTAAGATTTCTTGATGGAGGTTCACATAAAGCAGTAATTAATTGGTGTACTGACATTCTTTTCTCCTGCCGCTTTCGTCGCATTTCCTTTTACCCGGTCATTCCATTAGTGTAGACGTTATCTGGAAAGCCACTTTTTTCAGTAATGTTCCTAACAACTAAAACAAAGTTTTGCATGTGCCATTATGTTGTTGTGGAAGTAGGAAGCTACTGCTTCCTGTAGTAATCAGTGATTAGATTAAGTTCTCCGGAATTACAACAGTCGGACTGGTTTATGTTAACCAATAAGGTACTAAATATTCGTGTAAGCTGTTAAATATTTCTATATATCCTAACGACATTGTGTAAAACGGAAGCTTTTTGCGATATAAGGTGTTACTAGGTACATACTTTGATTTTGTGGAACTTGGAGGTAAGCTATGAGTTTAGATTTGTTTCTCTTCCTGCCCTTTTAGAATACTTCCTCTTTGGCAAATATAATATATTGTAATATATAGACGGAGGCAAAGTTTTGTGGTGACAATTATTTATAAAATTCGTATTAATAATTTTAATTTCTGGTGTTTTGTGGTGAATATTTTATCATAAATTCGCATTAACTACGCGCAAATTTTCGGGGAGAGTAAATGAGTAATGACATGGCTGAACTGAAAAGTAACAGGTAACTAGAGTAACACAACTGTTAAAATCCCCTTTTTTCTAAATTAAAATATTTTATTTGAAATCAGCAGACAGTAGGTAACATGAATAAAATCAAATATCACACATCAGACATCGCCAAACTGCAGCATACAACAAGTTCTGATATTTTCGCTTTTCATATTTGTTCTTTTGTCTGTCACAACTAAGTTATATGTAGAGAACAATCTCTCACTGTCAGCGTTTGACATCGACAACCAAAGACATTGAAGGGACTTTTCACCGAAAATTGCGGTAAGAATCAGCTTTTGTCTTCAATGACAAGAGTGCTGTTACTACATCTAATCTGTTATCGGTACCATCATGGCTTTGCTGTTCAACAATGTCACAAAACCCTTTGTAACGAACAAACAAATCAGAATCACAAGTAATACCACTGGTTTTAAATGCATTTAGTTGTTTAAATGTTGCCATTACATGATTTAAATCACATATACTTGATTTAGTAACTAGCCTAGAAGGCTCAAAACAAATGATCTAAAGCTATTATGGTTACTACGTCATCGGTTTCTTTTACCATAATGGAGTTCATACGGCAGCAAACTTTTAGATTCTCTTCTACTGTTTCTCTAACACTGGGACCCATGATATGATCTACAAGTACACTTACTCTGTTTCCAAAGTGACCACTCTCTTATATTTCACATTTGGTTCTCAGTGAGTTAATTCGGGATAAAACAAGATGAGAGACAGGCTTTTGTTTAGATTGAAATTCTAATATTGGATCTGTTATCAATCTACTATTTTCAGAAACAAATTTTGCCTGTACTTTTACAATATTGCAGCACTCAGCATCGCAAAAATGATCAATTAACAAATGTGCAGGAACTGAAAGATTTTCTTTTTTTAGAAAAGAAATCGGCAATTGGCATCAAAATAGCTGGCAATGTAAACTACTGAATTAAACCAGCTAGACCAGCGTGTCAGTACACGCAATGGGAACAGTTTAGCTTCCAAATCTGGGTGGTTTTCATTGAGGTATCGTTTGTTTTCATTTTATAACTTTCGGACATTTCGGAACACATTCTTAAGCCATGTTAATGTAATGTCTGAGAGTAGCTTCCTAGAAGTTCATTGCCTTTTGAGTACCTTTGGTCACATAATAGGAGTTTGCTATCCGGTGCTCTATCCATTAAATAACATTTCCAGTTAGCATACGACAAACAGTTCTCAGTATCACGGACCAGCCCGGTGCTGTGGTGTCAGTTTATTGTTGCACCGCTTAGCTGTTATTTCAGTGTGTATGATGATGTCACTGTATTGGCTTTGTTAAGTGTTAAATGTTATCTTGCTTTCGTTAAATGTGAAAATATTTTCACGACTCTTAGCTTCATGTTAACACAGTTATATTTAATTAAAGTTATATTTATTAATTTGTAATAAATGTGAATGTTTCTATGCAGACTAAAAAATAATAGAAATTTTCTCATTTATCGCTAAAAAAATATATTATTATCGAAAAAGAAAAAATTCGCGAAAATTCGCGAAAATTCGCGAAAAATCGCTAGAAACAAAAACTCTTGCCTCTGTACATAGAGTATATTCAAACATACATTTTCCAGAAAAGATATTGGTAGGTAATAACTAGGGTTTGGAAGTGGTTGACCTAAAAATTATCTAAAAATGGGCTATATAATGCCCTTAAAATGTAAAAAAAAAAAAAAATTCCTAAAAATTAACAATGTCTTTCATAATAATACATTAATAGCTGTCACAGACATATAATGAATATATGGTTCGAATAACAACATTTTAAAATTAACTTTCTTAGTAAATAATTCAATTATTGCTACTAAAAATAAATTCAAAATTCATGAGGTCCTTTTCAATTTTATGAAATAAGAAAAAATAATTTATTATACCCATTAGCCAAAACATACCTTACTTAACATTGGTCATCTTCAAGTTATCAAAAGTAAAGGAATGACGGTTGTCAGCTAAAACTGTTTTATATTTTGAGAAACTTCTCTCCACTTTCACAGATGTTATGGATGCATATTTGAAAAACACTATGTCACTGCCTGTTAAATCCTTTTCAAAAATATCAGTTCTGAAGTTTTCTCCTGACACGATATCGGTTTACATGATATGAACTTTTCGTCACAGATTATTTTAAAGCCCCCCAAAAAGCCCAGGGTCAGGGGTCAGGGTCAGGTCTTCCACGGGATTCGAATCCGGGCCACCCGAATGTGGGCTACAGATGAAAATGCCCAATAGATTCGTGAAAAATAAAGAAAATTACCGGAAAATGCATCTAAATGTTAAAAGATGACTATTATAAAAATGTGGGAAAAATGCAATTTGATGAGCTATAAAAACCATATATACCCAACGTATTTGTTCCAGAATGCACTTAATATCCAATAAGCATCGTCTGTGACTGCTCAGAAAAAAGATGACGTTTCATCAAAATCCGGGGCCTAGTAATAACTGTGCACGTTGTACTGAGCATAAAACTATTTTAAAAGGAGGTAAAAGGGCTATTTCTTCCAAGAAAGCTTTTCGGTTTTCACTAATAGTGATAACAAAAGACTGTCGTCACACTCGAGAGGCATGAAGGAGTGATGCTGTAATATTCACAACAGTGACTGAAGTAATAGTGCTGTGTCACTTCAACCTTGTGACCTACCTTTTCCCACTCTCGTATTCACTGAAAGTTATTTAAGTCCACGTGCGTGTTTCCTGTACTTGAGGAATTTACGCGCGGACATCTACTACAATGGTCGAAGAAAGGTTACGATTCAGTAAGCCAGATCTAAATTGATTTATGATATGTTTTACAGACAAACAAACACAATTGGCTGCTAAAAGTACGACGAGGAGAGACTGTGCTAGGAAAGCACTTACGAATATTTTTAAAGGAGCAGAGATGGACCTATATACGGAAGAAAACCTTGCGTTCTCTGCAGCCATACATTTTTCACTTGGAGCAGATGTAGATCTAAAACCCATTTAACCAAATAGAACCCATCCTAATGTCCCAGAGTGCAAGCCAATAAAACCAGAAGTTCTCTAAACGTCTTACCCTCTATCTTTTCCCGTCTTTTAAAAAAATAGAAAGGAGCCTTAGAATTAATGTAAACAAAACCAAAATTATGGTACTTAAGAAAGGCAACAAGTTAAGAAAAGAGGAGAAATGGTACTGGCAACGAAGAGAAATTGAAGTGGTCAATACATTTAATTATCTAAAAGTATAATTAAGGAGTAAGCCGGGTTGGAAAGATCAGAAGAGGGTGGTAATGGCAAAAGGTAAAATTTCATTAAAAGCTATTAAAGCATGCATAGATAAATTACCAGGAATGCAAATAAAACAACTGGAGGGAATTTATACAGCTGTAGTAGAAGCCAAAATGCTGTATGGGATAGAGATATGTGGTTTGGAGAAGGAGGGGGGTGCAAATATGAATGTGATATATAGAAACTTTTGCAAACAAGTTTTGGGCTCACCTCGAGCTTCACCAAATGGACTGGCGCAAGCAGAATTAATGTTACGAAAATGCTCTTTTGTTCTGGTATCCAATTTACGTTTCGTCCTACCAATGTAAACCCGATCACAATCTAAACAATCAAATTGATAAATAGCAGATTTTTTATTAGGAATTTCATCTTTTTTTTAGAGAAATGTAGTAAATTTTTAATACTATATTTGTTTGGCGAACCAAAGATATACCAAATTCCTTAAAAACATTTTGAAATTGTTCATTAAACCAAGGATGGTAAGTAAATCTTTTAAAATTACGTGGGCTGTTCAGTAAAGAATGATCACAATTTTTTTGACAACGTACCTTTACTCATCCTCATAATTTTGATGGTCCTTCTCAAAATAGTCTCCCCTAAATCGATGCACTTGTCCCAGCGCTTCTGTCAGTCTTCAAAGACATGCTGGAAACCATTTTTTGAGAGATCCTTCAAAATCGCCTCCGCAGCCTTCACCACTGCTTCTGATGATGGATAATGCCTCCCACGAAGGCGTTTCTTCAAGTTAGAGAATCGAAAAAAGTCACATGGGGCTAAATTCGGACTGTAGGGAGGGTGAGGGATGTATTTCACTTTGATTTTTGCAAGATATTCAGCAACAACATTGGCAATATGCGGCCGCGCATTATCGTGGTGCAGCATCCAGCCTGCTTCACGGAAATGTGGTCTTCTGCGCCTGATATGGACTTGCAATGTTTTCAGGACATCCCTGTAGTATTGTCCAGTTACTGATGTGTGTGCAGGTACAACATGCTGATAAAACATTCCATGAATATCAAAGAATGAGATGACTAAAACTTTCCCAGCAGAAGCAACCACTTTTGCTTTTTGGGGGTTGGTAATGAAGGAGATTTCCACACTGAGCTTTGCTGTTTGCTCTCAGGATCAAAATGATGTAGCCAAGTTTCATCAGCAGTGATTACGTTTGAAAGAAACTCCGGATCTTTCTCTAGCATCAACTTTAACTGCATGTTACCTCCATTACAGCGGTAGGCGATACTGAACATGTCTGAACTTGCCTGGTTCTCACAGGCGGGAACCAGGAGTACCAACAATAAAACTACTACAGCGTGTTTGTTTCACATTAAGCTAACAGAATATAATAAGATTGAATTTTAGTGTGAAAAATTATGACGGGAAAAAAGTTATGATCATTCTTTATTGAACAGCCCTCGTATAATCGTATTTTATGTTTTAAGGGTAGAAATATCATTAACAGCTTTTGATATTTAAATTTTTCAATCTTCTTTTGTATAAAGTCTTTATTAAAACCATTAATTAAAGCAGTATTAATAACATGTTTATATTCTTTATTAAATTCCTCTATATTCAGGGGTATATTTATTAATCTATAAATCAAACTATTAAAAACAGCAAATCTATATGAAAAAAGGTTAAAACTTTTTTATTTCTTATTACATTAAGTGTAAACTAACTGATAAATTGGCGTTAGCAGATCATTTTTTATTATTTCACCATAATATAAATCCCGAAGTTAAATTACCCTGGGCAGCAAAAAAAAAATTGAATGTTTCGAGCACTTCATGAGGCAATTCCTACTAATTTTGGGTTGAGAAAAACAAATATGACAATGAAAATTTTTCTTAGCTCTATTTTCTATGATATACACACAAGGTGGAAGTATTACATATTAACGGATTGAGAGAAAAGGATACATTTTAATTACATACATGCTAACAACAATGAAAGTGCATTTGATTTTTTTAAACTGGTAATTACATGCAAAGAGTTCTAAATTGCTGGAAAAATACTTCGCAGATAGCTGTGTCTGAATAGAATCCTGTGGTGACCTATTGACTTCGTCGTCTTTTAGCTTGCCTCTTGTGATGGAGTTCCGCAGAATCCCTATACAAAGACCAACAGTAATCCGCAAGCATTACTTCATTCCAACGGCCCTGATATCTTTGTTCCATAACAGAAATGTCCTGATGGAATCTCTCCCCACGTTCCTCACTAACAGCTCCACAACTAGGAGGGAGAAAGTCTAGGTGGGAGTGGAGAAAATGGATCTTAAGGGACATGTTGTAGGAACACTCTCACCAAATGCTTGTAATTGTCATCTCTTTTGTTGCCTAAAAGTCCATGAACAACACCCTTGAAGTCTTCCCAAGCTTCCTTTTCTTTCCCCTCCAAAATTTGGTCAAATACAATATCCTTTACAAGTTCTCTTATTTGTGGTCCGACAGAAAATGCCTTTCTTAACTTTTGCATCACTTAATTTCCAAAATTTCTCTCTGATCTTGTTGTGTTATTTGACAGGTGTGCCAACTCTCAAAATAAAAAATCCCCCAAATTTAAAATCTTCACACTAAAAAATGAAATGTCACTTTATCTTCAAAACAAGAGCTAATCTATCATTTTTATGCTGATTTTTCAATTCAGCAGATGGAAATACATGTAAATTCACTATTTTTAAGCCCGAAACATTTTCATTGTTGCCCAGTGTTATTAAAACAATTAAATGGTCCGATAGATTTAATGTTTGGGAAAAGATATTTATTTTAAAAAACAAACATCGCGTAATGAATTTTGAAACCCCAGCAGTTGATTCTGTTCTTAAGTTTGTTTCGTTTTCAGATTTTGGTAACACTGAAAAAACATAAGAACATAGTAACTTCCTTTACGACGAATTTATTTTTGACTGACGACGCGAACAAGACTTCGTGAAATCGATTTCAACTTCAACTAATTCAACTAATAAGAAAAATCGACATCATTTTTCTTAAGATAAGGGAAGTTTTTTGTTACAAAGATAAGTGAAGTTTTTTGTTACAAAGATAAGTTAAGTTTTTTGTTATATTTGTACAATAATTAACTATGTATTGTTTGTCATAGAGAAGACTGTAAGACATCTTAAGATACGAGGGCTCTTCAATAAAGAATGATCATAATTTTTCGCAATAAAATTCAATCTTATTATATTCTGTTAGCCTAATGTGAAACAAACACGCCGTAGTAGTTTCATTGTTGGTACTCCTGGTTCCCTCCTGTGAGAACCAGGCAAGTTCAGACATGTTGAGTATCGCCTACTGCTGTAATGGAGGTAACATGCAGTTAAAGTTGATGTTGGAGGAAGATCTGAAGTTTCTTTCAAACGTAATCACTGCTGATGAAACTTGGCTACATTATTTTGATCCTGAGAGCAAACAGCAAAGCTCAGTGTGGAAATCTCCTTCATCACCAATCCCCAAAAAAGCAAAACTGGTTGCTTCTGCTGGGAAAGTTATGGTGATCTCGTTCTTTGATATTCATGGAATGGTTTATCAGCATGTTGTACCTGCACACACATCAGTAACTGGACAATACTACAGGGATGTCCTGAAAATATTTCAAGTCCATATCAGGAACAAAAGACTACATTTCAGCGAAGCAGGCTGGATGCTGCACCAGGATAATGTGCGGCCGCATATTGCCAATGTTGTTGCTGAATATCTTGCAAAAATCAACGTGAAGTGCATCCCTCCCCCTCCCTATAGTCCGGATTTAGCCCCATGTGACGTTTTTCTATTCCCTAACTTGAAGAAACTCTTTCGTGAGAGGCATTATCCATCATCAGAAGCGTGGTGAAGGCTGCGGTGGCGATTTTGAAGGATCTCTCAAAAATGGTTTCCAGCATGTCTTTGCAGACTGGCAGAAACGCTGGGACAAGTACATCGCATTCAGGGGAGACTATTTTGAGAAGGACCATCAAAATTATGAGGATGAGTAAAGGTACGTTGTCAAAAAAGTTATGATAATTCTTTATTGAACAGCCCTCGTATATATACCATGCATATGGCAGTTGCAGACGATTGGAGTCTCCATTAATTATGTAATTCAGGGAACACGCCTCTAGTTAACCAGTGACAAATTTAGATTGCACTCAGGACGTGTTACTTTGGTCCAGCTTGGTAACCACAGCTGTAGTCAATTTCCTTTCTAGAAAAGTATATCTTTTTAAGAAATGGTTTTAAAATATTTTTAGCTTGCATTTTCATTTGAGTGACATTGGAATATGCCTCGTTTGTTCCTATGCTTACTTCTTAAATTGCTTTTATTGGTTTGTGAAGCACTTAAGTCATCTTAGGCTGAAACTAGAGAATTAAAAAAAAACGCATGGACGTTATCACGGATTATGTATGATACGTTTCCAGAATTGCGCGAGTGGAGTTAAAGAGAACTTCGCATTCCGACAACTGCAGGAGAGCGAGGAAGGCATCGTTATCGATTGCGGGAGGCCCGTGAAGCTCGGATGTAAGTTACGAGGTATATAGAGCACAGCGCCAACGGAATATGTACAACCTTAACAAAGGATGCTGCAGAAGACTGGCATCTAAGGTAGCTACAAAATAGGAATGAACATAAGGCGCCGTGGTTGTTCTATCGCTACTAGCCAATGCAGTGCTTGTAACGTTGTACAGTTAAGCACGCATACTGGCTCGCTTAGCCGAAGCATATGGTTAATTTGTTTCCGCGGTCTAAAGATACAAATTAAAGAATTTCTTTTCGTGTTACAGAGCTACTTCCTTTGAGGATTACTGTCCAAACCCCATGTTTGTAGCACATCTGGTTTCGGAGATATGGAGGGATAAGGCGCCTCACTAAGAAGAAAAGAATTATCAACTGTCAGCGAAGAAAAGCACACAAATACTATGCTGCAGTTGCATTTTGTACCATGAATTCAGTAAAGTAGTGATCTTTTAAGAGTGCACATGTGATTTTCAAAGTTAGTAAATTTCTTCTTAGCAAGCCTAGTTCTGGTGCGTCTAGTAGTAACTGCGAAAAAACTCATAAGATTTTACATAAATAGGCTACAAATATTCTTGGAAATTAAGTGTTCTTTCACACTGGCGTGTGTAGGCTAAAGTATGGAAAGATAGACTGAAAAATTCAATGCCATAGCCGGGATTTGAACTACGGATCTTCTGGTGCCGTCCAACCGCTCTAACCCTTGAGCTACTATGGCCAACGTGCCGATATGACATTAAATTCTCCAGCGGACTCGTATTTTTCCCGGTAAACCACTAGGAGTTCTCATAAGGACATGAGACAACTACCTTAATGACGACTTACTATGCTGTAAGTACTTTAAGGTCCGGGTATGACATTAAATTCTCCAACTGACTCGTGTTTTTCCCGGTAAACCACTAGGAGTTCTCATAAGGACATGAGACAACTACCTTAATGACGACTTACTATGCTGTAAGTACTTTAAGGTCCGGGTATGACATTAAATTCTCCAACTGACTCGTGTTTTTCCCGGTAAACCACTAGGAGTTCTCATAAACACATGAGACAACTACCTTAATGACGACTTACTATGCTGTAAGTACTTTAAGGTCCGGGTATGACATTAAATTCTCCAACTGACTCGTGTTTTTCCCGGTAAACCACTAGGAGTTCTCATAAACACATGAGACAACTACCTTAATGACGACTTACTATGCTGTAAGTACTTTAAGGTCCGGGTATGACATTAAATTCTCCAACTGACTCGCGTTTTTCCCGGTAAACCACTAGGAGTTCTCATAAACACATGAGACAACTACCTTAATGACGACTTACTATGCTGTAAGTACTTTAAGTCCCGGGTATGACATTAAATTCTCCAACTGACTCGTGTTTTTCCCGGTAAACCACTAGGAGTTCTCATAAACACATGAGACAACTACCTTAATGACGACTTACTATGCTGTAAGTACTTTAAGGTCCGGTTATGACATTAAATTCTCCAACTGACTCGCGTTTTTCCCGGTAAACCACTAGGAGTTCTCATAAACACATGAGACAACTACCTTAATGACGACTTACTATGCTGTAAGTACTTTAAGGTCCGGGTATGACATTAAATTCTCCAACTGACTCGCGTTTTTCCCGGTAAACCACTAGGAGTTCTCATAAACACATGAGACAACTACCTTAATGACGACTTACTATGCTGTAAGTACTTTAAGGTCCGGGTATGACATTAAATTCTCCAAATGACTCGCGTTTTTCCCGGTAAACCACTAGGAGTTCTCATAAACACATGAGACAACTACCTTAATGACGACTTACTATGCTGTAAGTACTTTAAGGTCCGGGTATGACATTAAATTCTCCAACTGACTCGCGTTTTTCCCGGTAAACCACTAGGAGTTCTCATAAACACATGAGACAACTACCTTAATGTCGACTTACTATGCTGTAAGTACTTTAAGGCCCGGGTATGACATTAAATTCTCCAACTGACTCGTGTTTTTCCCGGTAAACCACTAGGAGTTCTCATAAACACATGAGACAACTACCTTAATGACGACTTACTATGCTGTAAGTACTTTAAGGCCCGGGTATGACATTAAATTCTCCAACTGACTCGTGTTTTTCCCGGTAAACCACTAGGAGTTCTCATAAACACATGAGACAACTACCTTAATGACGACTTACTATGCTGTAAGTACTTTAAGGTCCGGGTATGACATTAAATTCTCCAACTGACTCGTGTTTTTCCCGGTAAACCACTAGGAGTTCTCATAAACACATGAGACAACTACCTTAATGACGACTTACTATGCTGTAAGTACTTTAAGGTCCGGGTATGACATTAAATTCTCCAACTGACTCGTGTTTTTCCCGGTAAACCACTAGGAGTTCTCATAAACACATGAGACAACTACCTTAATGACGACTTACTATGCTGTAAGTACTTTAAGGTCCGGGTATGACATTAAATTCTCCAACTGACTCGCGTTTTTTCCGGTAAACCACTAGGAGTTCTCATAAACACATGAGACAACTACCTTAATGACGACTTACTATGCTGTAAGTACTTTAAGGTCCGGGTATGACATTAAATTCTCCAACTGACTCGTGTTTTTCCCGGTAAACCACTAGGAGTTCTCATAAACACATGAGACAACTACCTTAATGACGACTTACTATGCTGTAAGTACTTTAAGGCCCGGGTATGACATTAAATTCTCCAACTGACTCGTGTTTTTCCCGGTAAACCACTAGGAGTTCTCATAAACACATGAGACAACTACCTTAATGACGACTTACTATGCTGTAAGTACTTTAAGGTCCGGTTATGACATTAAATTCTCCAACTGACTCGCGTTTTTCCCGGTAAACCACTAGGAGTTCTCATAAACACATGAGACAACTACCTTAATGACGACTTACTATGCTGTAAGTACTTTAAGGCCCGGGTATGACATTAAATTCTCCAACTGACTCGTGTTTTTCCCGGTAAACCACTAGGAGTTCTCATAAACACATGAGACAACTACCTTAATGACGACTTACTATGCTGTAAGTACTTTAAGGTCCGGGTATGACATTAAATTCTCCAACTGACTCGCGTTTTTCCCGGTAAACCACTAGGAGTTCTCATAAACACATGAGACAACTACCTTAATGACGACTTACTATGCTGTAAGTACTTTAAGGTCCGGGTATGACATTAAATTCTCCAACTGACTCGCGTTTTTCCCGGTAAACCACTAGGAGTTCTCATAAACACATGAGACAACTACCTTAATGACGACTTACTATGCTGTAAGTACTTTAAGGTCCGGGTATGACATTAAATTCTCCAACTGACTCGCGTTTTTCCCGGTAAACCACTAGGAGTTCTCATTAACACATGATACAAATAGCTTAATGACGACTTACTATGCTGTAAGTACTTTAAGGCCCGGACTTGGTTGGACGTTCAACCAATCCCGTACTTCGTTATGCCAGTGAGGTGGCGCACCGTCTTGGTGGAAAATGAGGTTCTCTGACTCATTTTCTTACAACTGAGGGAAGCGCCATTGCTCTAGTGTATCAGAGTAAGAAGTGCCAGTTACAGTAGGTTCACCAAAAAAGAAAGGCCCATAAACTTTTCGCCGGGATACATTCATTTTAGGAGAATCTCGTTGCATTTGTACCCTCTCGTGAGGATTTTCTGGGCCCCAGATGCGCACATTATGAGTGTTAACATGTCCACTAAGGTGAAAGGTCGATTCATTACTGAAGGCAACATGATCCATAAAATCGTCATCGTCGATTCTACATCGTCATTCTGCAGCTGACTCGTGTTTTTTTTTCCGGTAAACCACTAGGAGTTGTTATAAACACAAGAGACAACTATCTTAATGACGACTTACTATGTTGGAGAATTTAATGTCATGTTGGCACGTTGGCCATAGTAACTCAATGGTTTAGAGCGGCTGGACGGAGACCAGAAGATCCGTGGTTAAAATCCCGGCTATGACATTGTATTTTTCATTCTGGCTCTATCCTTTCATACTGCGTCCTACACAAGGTTAGTATGAAAGAACAATTTATTTCCATTAATTGTACCTAATAGTGGTCCGAACTATAAAGCCCGGGCCTTAAAGTACTTACAGCATAGTAAGTCGCCATTAAGGTAGTTGTCTCATGTGTTTATGAGAACTCCTAAGTGGTTTACCGGGAAATACACGAGTCAGTTGGAGAATTTAATGTCATATCGGCACGTTGGCCATAGTAGCTCAATGGTTTGGAGCGGCTGGACGGAGACCAGAAGATCCGTCGTTCAAATCCCGGCTATGGCATTGAATTTTTCAGTCTGGCTCTACCCCTTCATGAACTGAAGAATTTATCTTCTCTGCAGCAAATGACAGGTGCATTATTTTCTGCCCCAATGAAGTTAAAGCGTACAGTACGTTATTTCAAATCATTGATTAAAATCCGAAATAACAAAGGTTCTATTTTTACTCATTTTTATCCCGGGTTTAGAGTCGTGTCGGACAGGAAAAGGCAATTCTGGCGCTCCCTATTCATTCCCGGCTATTGCATTTACGTGCAAAATAGACATATGGGTTTGTTTGTAAATGGGTTGTGTTCACATGACGACGCAGTTGCAAGCCGGAACTCAACCCACAAACCAATTTTCGCTTCATTCCTGATCAACCGCTTGCTCCATCGATAACTCCAAAGACTTTAAAGCGTGTAGAAATAACTCTTTCATTTCCTAGAAAATGTAGCTAGCTAGAATAAACCAACAAATATTACACAAATATAAATGTTTGTAACAAAAACCATTTATCTTAAGAAAGTTATGTTAATTTTTCTTTTTAATTGAGATCGATTTCACAAACAAATTGCTTGCATCGTCAGTCCATCAACATACTTCGTTGTCAAGGATTACGGTTACCATGTTATTATGTTTTTTTCAGAATTAACCAAAATCTGAAAACGACACAAATCTAAAAACAGAATCCACTGCTGGGGTTTCAAAATTCATTACGCGATGTTTATTTTTAAAATAGATATCTTTTCCCAAACCATTAAACCTATCAGACCATTTAATTACAAGGGGCGTCCAGAAAGTAAGTTCTGTTTCAATTTACCTCCGCTGCAGCGCTGCGATCGCAATTCCGGACATGCGCGGTAGATGCTCTGTATCAAGGAGAAGAAACGTGCGCCATTGTGAGATCACTGTCAGCCACGTACGCTTTGTTGTGCTTGTCTACAATGTCGGTGTTGATTGAAAATCCAGCCACTTGTGAAATCTGATCTGTGATTCGTTTTCTGAATGCTAGGAAAGTGAAACCAATTGAAATTTATCGAAAAATTTGCGATGTTTACGGACAAAATGCGATGAGTGATACAATGGTGAGAAGATGGGTCCGACAGTTCAATGAAGGACGTAGTGAAATGCACGATGAAGAACGAAGTGGGCATCCATCTTTGGTTACAGAAGAACTGGTTCACGCGATTGATGACAAGATCCAGGAAAATCGCAAGTTTACAATTAGTGCTCTCGCTATGGAATTTCCCCAAATATCACGATCACTAGTTAATGAAATTGTTACCGAAAAACTGAAATTTCGTAAACTTTGCTGACGTTGGGTGCCAAAGATTCTTACTGAGCAACTCAAAACAAAACGGATGGTTAGTGCACTTCAGTTTGTGACCCGTTGTGGTGAAGGCGGCGAAGAATATCTGACACAGATAGTCACAGGAGATGAAACTTGGGTTTCTTACGACATCCCTGAAAGTAAGCGTCAATCAATGGAATGGAGGCACACCTCATCCCCAGCAAAGGTTAAGCCGAAACAAATCTTGACAACTCGAAAAATGATGTACACAGTTTTCTGTGACAGGAAAGGCATCTTACTCATTGATTTCTTAACGCGTGGTCAAACAATGAAAGCAGTTGTTTATTGCACCGCGCTGTACAGAATAAGCGCCGAGGAATGCTGTCAAAAGGTTGTGTTTCTTCACGACAACGCATGACCACACACTGCAAATGCGACGAAAAGCATCCTACAGGGATTTGGCTGGAACATGTTTGACCACCCCCGTACAGCCCTGACCTCGCTCCTAGCGACTTTCATCTGTTTTTGCATCTCAGATCTTCCCTTGGTGGTCAACACTTCAACAATGATGAAGAGCTGAAAGAAAATGTTTCCAACTGGTTGAAGACGCAGGCGGCAAACTTCTATGAAGAAGGTATACAAAAACTTGTGCCTCGCTATGATAAATGCCTACAAAATTTCGGCAGTTATGTGGAAAAGTAGTTTAAGAGTGGCAGAATTTTTGTGCAATAAATAATGTTTCTGTATCTGTACACAATTTAATTTTATTACCAAACAGAACTTACTTTCTGGACGTGCCTCGCTATGATAAATGCCTACAAAATTTCGGCAGTTATGTGGAAAAGTAGTTTAAGAGTGGCAGAATTTTTGTGCAATAAATAATGTTTCTGTATCTGTACACAATTTAATTTTATTACCAAACAGAACTTACTTTCTGGACGTGCCTCGCTATGATAAATGCCTACAAAATTTCGGCAGTTATGTGGAAAAGTAGTTTAAGAGTGGCAGAATTTTTGTGCAATAAATAATGTTTCTGTATCTGTACACAATTTAATTTTATTACCAAACAGAACTTACTTTCTGGACGTGCCTCGCTATGATAAATGCCTACAAAATTTCGGCAGTTATGTGGAAAAGTAGTTTAAGAGTGGCAGAATTTTTGTGCAATAAATAATGTTTCTGTATCTGTACACAATTTAATTTTATTACCAAACAGAACTTACTTTCTGGACGTGCCTCGCTATGATAAATGCCTACAAAATTTCGGCAGTTATGTGGAAAAGTAGTTTAAGAGTGGCAGAATTTTTGTGCAATAAATAATGTTTCTGTATCTGTACACAATTTAATTTTATTACCAAACAGAACTTACTTTCTGGACGTGCCTCGCTATGATAAATGCCTACAAAATTTCGGCAGTTATGTGGAAAAGTAGTTTAAGAGTGGCAGAATTTTTGTGCAATAAATAATGTTTCTGTATCTGTACACAATTTAATTTTATTACCAAACAGAACTTACTTTCTGGACATACTTCGTATTTTAATAATTTAACTCCAACATTTATTTCATGGTTAAATGACCAAAAATGATCTGCTACGGCCGATTTATCAGTTTGTTTATACTTAACGTTACGAAAATGTTCTTTCGTTCTGGTTTCTAAATTACGATTAATTAAAGATTTTTGTAAATTAATTTAAAAGATAAAGCTATAAAATTCACATTAGAAACTAAAATGAATGGATTTCTTCCTTTTCCTGGTTTGAAATTATGTTTTGGTATTTATAGGAAGTCTACTCATATCGAAAATTACCTAAAAAATAAGTTTTAACCCTTTTTCACATAAATTTGCTGTATTTAATAGTTTGATTTATAGATTAATAAATATACCCCTGAATAAAGAAGAATTTAATAAAGAATATAAACATATTATTAATACTGCTTTAGATAATGGTTTTAATAAAGACTTTATACAAAAGAAGATTGAACAATTTAAATATCAAAAAAACTGTTAATGATATTCTACCCTTAAAAACTATAACGATTATAATTTTAAAAAATTTACCTACCATTCTTGGGTTAAATATTTTAATTTTTTTAAAGTTGGTATGACTTTAGTTCCTCAAAATAAATATAGTATTAAAATTTCTTTAAAAAAATGAAATTCCTAATGATAAAAATGATAAAAATTCCTAATGATGGAACCAACAATGGCTAACAACTCCAAATGGAAGTTTAACAAAAACATTATTTTTCCCTAGTGTATATGACAGAGGAAAATGTGAAACTCTTGTACCAAATTTTGTTTTGACACAATTTTTAAGTGGACATGGTTAATTTGGTGAATACTTATCACGTTTTCACTTAACATCTAACCCCAAGTGCATGTGTGGTGAAGAATTTCAAACTGTGGTTCATCTCCTTTCCTGTTGTCCCATTTTCTGGAGAGAAAGACAAGAATTAATATTCAAGCTAGACTCTCTAGGAACTGAATTTTCTGCTCCGCTCACATCTTTGCTAATGAAGCCACAACAGTATAAGTACTTCATGATGTTTATAAACTCAGTGTTTAAACGTCTGAAATAGTTTAAATTAATATGCATCAGATTATAACATATTTTCTTCCTTCTAGTATTTAAAATATTTTTGTTAAAATTGTATATTTTTATGTATCAACTATAACCCTAATATACCACTGTGTAAAATAGAGTTCATAAATCTGGATAAAAAAAAAAAATAAATAAATAAAATGATAAAAACTCTGGCATTTATCAGTTTAATTGTTTCAATTGTGATAAAGTTTATATTAGATCGACAAATCACAATTTGGAAACCAGAACAAAAGAATATTTTCGTAACATTAAGTATAAGCAGACTGATGAATTGGCCGTAGCAGATCATTTTTGGTTATTTAACCATGAAATAAATACAGAAGTTAAATTATTAAAACAATTAAATATCCCGATAGGTTTAATAATTTGGAGAAATATATCTATTTAAAAAAATAAACATCGCGTAATGAATTTTGAAATACCAGCAGTTGATTCTGTTTTTAGGTTTGTTTCGTTTTCAGATTTTGGTAATACTGAAAAAACATAATGACATGGTAACCGGAATCCTTGACGACGAAGTGTGTTGATGGACTGACGATGCAAGCAATTTGTTTGTGAAATCGATCTCAATTAAAAATAAATTAACATCATTTTCTTAAGATAAGTGAAGTTTTTGTTACAAATTGTTGTATTTGTGTAACTCTGTCATTGTTAATAAGGAGCCCTTTTCATCAGACTTACCTACCGAGTACTTTTTGTATGTTATTTCTCCGTAAAGTTCCTAATATGGACAAGTGATTTTGCCCGTCGTAATTAATGGAGCTGAATCTATTTTTTTTTTTTTTTTTTGCGCTCAAATAGTTTGAAAGATAATTACTGTGGCCAAAACGCAAAGTTCGCCTCGAAACTTCTTGGTTTTCACAAAAATTGTTAGCTCAATGCTAACAATAAATATCTCTACAATGTTCCTTTTTATCACTTTGGTTTCCTTTTATCGATATGTGATCGATATTTCATCATCAGCATCACTCTGTAATTTACAATCAATTTGTTGCATCAAAGTATACGCCTATGTTGCAGTATGCTTAGCGACCTGCAGGTTATGGCGTTGACATACTCTTATCATTTGCTAATGTAATCATTTCATATTGGACTGCATGAATGCGAAAGTGATTTGGAATGTGATAACGTGGCTTTACTGAAGTGTGAACATTGCTATGTTACTCTGTGTTTTATCACTTTATCGAACTTATATGTCTGCACTTAATGGATTAATATAATCACTGTGTAAGTTATACGAGTATTTTAAGCAGAGGGTTTTAGCACTATTGATTGAGAATGTAACTATACCCTGATGTCATTGAATTACGTTTAATTCTCTATTATGTTATTGATATTGTGTTACTTCATTTCTCTCTATTAAATGCCACTGAAGCAGGATGTAGGTTTTGCACGGAAATGAGGTGGACCACTATTTAATTTATAATCGATTATTATTCTAAGCAAGTTTTCGTGCGGTTCCCAGCGTTCGAGATCAGACTTGTCCCTTGTGAGTGTACCCTACATTGGCGTTTGACGATGAAAGAGTCCATGCATATAACAAAACAGAACGTCTACAAGTTTCGTTATCAATGCTGGATGCCACCTGCGTTGTTCGTCGTGAAAACGAAGTTACGAAGACCATTCATATGGATGAAAAATTGTTTTGAGGGAGGGTCAGAAAATGTATTTACTGCCGGATGAACCTGATACAAAGGGAACATGCAAAAGCTTATTATAGAAATTAGTTTTCTGGCTGCCGTAGTTCGGCCTTGGTGGGATACTGGTTACAATCAGTGGTTCGATGGCAAATTGGTCTTTTGGTCCTTCATCAACAAGGAGCCTGCCAAGAGCGTCCTGCTGTGTCACAAAAGGCTGGACATGATAGAACTGAAATGGACAGCGATCTAACAATGAACACAAGCTAAACAGTTAGAAATTAAGTACAGGAAATTACAAAAAAGCAAGGTAGTGAAAGACTAAAACGAGGAGAGCAAATCCAATTGGGAAAAAGAGTGGTAAGCATTACAAAGGGAATGATAACAAAATCATTTGTTCATATCGTACGGCATATTGAGGTCAATATCAGTTACTCTAAGTTTGCATTCATTACTGGTCATGATAGATTCAAAGAAATGCCATCAAAGGTTCAGAATACAGAAATAATCACAATGCTCCTCTACAAGTGAAAGAGAAACAATGGATACCATTAATTACGTAGAAAATGAAGCTAGCTACAGTCAAGCAATTAGTATTATACAAATATAACTATTTGTAACAAAAAAGTTCACTTATCTTAAGAAAAATGATGTTTATTTTTCTTATTAGTTGAGTTAGTTGAAGTTGAAATCGATTTCACGAACCCTTGTCCTCATTATCAGTCAAAAACAAATTCGTCGTTAAGGAAGTTACCATGTTATTATGTTTTTTTTCAGCACTACCAAAATCTGAAAACGAAACAAACTTAAAAACAGAATCAATTGTTGGCATTTCAAAATTAATTACGCCATGTTTATTTTTTAAAATAAATAAATTTTCCCAAACCATTAAATCTATCGGGACATTTAATTGTTTTAATAATTTAACTTATGGATTTATTTCATGGTTAAATGACCAAAAATGATTTGCTACGGCCGATATATCAGTTTATACTTAATGTTACGAAAATGTTCTTTCTTTCTGGTTTCCATATTACGTTTCGTCCTACCATTGTAGACCCGATAACAGTCTAAACAATTAAATTGATAAATACCAGATTTTTTATTATTAGGAATTTCATCTTTTTTAGAGAAAGGTAGTAAAGTTTTAATACTATATTTGTTTTGAGGAACCAAAGTTATACCAAACTCTTTAAAAACTTTTTGAAATTGTTACTTAAAAACATTTTTTTCATTTTCTTATAAAAAAATTTTAATGATATTTCTACCCTTAAAAAAAATAAAAAGACGATTATAATTTTAAAAGATTTACTTACCATCCTTGGTTTAATAAACAATTTGAAAAAGTTTGGTATAACTTTGGTTCCTCAAAACAAATATAGTATTAAAAATTTATGTTAGTTCCAAGACTGAGATAATTGGAGAAGTAGTTACACTGTGGTCTATTTCGGCCCAAAAATTTTCGATGGGATTCACTGGTCCGAGGTTGGAATTACCGTAGGGCAGTTGTACAACAGCCAGGAACGTACAGAGGCCGATATAAGTATTCGAACGTAAACATATTTATTACTTATATTACTTTAAAGCTACGCAGAGTAAGCATACGTAAATACAACTGGTACAAAATAAACTTGAGTCTTCCATTAAACATATAAACTCATAAATAGCAACTGAAACTAATTTGCACTACAAGGAGAAATAAAACAGTTACTTTACATCTGGACATAAGTATTCGAACAGAGAACAGCTATCATCGCCTTTCTCTGAATTATTGCTGATAATCGTTTGGGCATTGTCTGTATGTGTTGTTTAGTGACTGCAGAGTCCATGTTTCTCCACTCTGTTTGAAGAAGTTCTTTCAGATGTTCCTTGCTTCTGATGTGATGCTTCCTCACACGCTCCTCGAGTTCCTTCCAGATGTTCTCTATAGGATTTAAATCTGGAGATTGAGGCAATGTCCTCAAAGTGTGAGGAGTGTTTTACACGATCCAAAGCCTTACAATTTCAGCAGTATGCTTCGGATCATTGTCCTGCTCATGCCCTAATCCCAGCTTCTGTGCACTCTTTTTAAGATTGTTTCCAAGAATCCTCTTGTATTCAAATTTGTCCATGATCCCATCTATGAACACCAGTTCCCCAAAGACAGATGAAGCTATACAGCCCCATACCATCACACTACTGCCACCTTGTTACACTGTAGCTACCATGTTCTTAGGTTCCCATTCTGTATTTGGCAGTCTCCACACTTTAAGGCGTCCATCACTCTTGTATAAGGAGAATTTGCTCTCGTGCGACCAGAGAACCTTATCCCAGAATTCTGTTGGTTTCACCACATACTGTTTAGCAAATTCTGTACGTTTTTTTTCTTATTCATCTTATTAACATATGATTTCTTACTAGAAACGCGTACATTGTATCCAGTACTATTTAAAACCCGTTCAACTGTTCTGGTGTGAACCACAGCGCCAGAATATTGCTCAAGGCATCCTCTAATCTCAGATACAGTGACTCTCGGATTCTGCTTCACCATTTTTATTATTTGCCTCCTGTCTCTGGTGGTGAGTTTAGAAGGAGCACCATTTCTAGGTTTATTTACAACAGTATTTGTCTGTTTGAAGTGTTGAATTATGCAGAACACTTTAGTTTTGCTTCTGTTAATGGTTTTGGCAATTTCAGAGAGAGATTTGTTTTGCTTTTACATATTTATCACGATATTCCTCTGCCACCGTTGTCTCCTTACCTTTAGGTTCAATGTTACTTGTGAGTTCACAATCGGCAGAATAATTTTGAGCACACTGTCTCGAGGCATAGCATAAACACAACTGCTATGTGGTAGGGGCGTGTAGGGTACGTCCAACCACCTTTCTCTCTGTTTGAATGCTTATGTCCTCCAATAAGAGCGACAATAGAATAAATACAGTACAGATTGTGTAATAAATATATGCAAAGTGATATTTTATATATTCTTTCCGAGACACAAAAGGTTAATCTTTAAATGTTAAACAATTCAACGCTGCCAGATAAATATTACAGTATTTATAGTACGTGCAATGTTACATGTTATGTTATTCGAATACTTCCGTCGGCCTCTGTACTTCATAGGCCCGTGTTTGGGGTCATTATCGTGAAAAAACTTGGACGTTTCCAGTATTCCTAATTTCTCAGCACTTATTTACAAATTGTCTTGAAACAGTTGTTAATATTTATACAGGATACCAACTCTCCTGGTCCACTCGAAGACGTGCAGCTCCAAAACCATCACACACCTCCACCATTCTTCACAGTTGGTTAAAGGTTTAGTTTTTGTAGCTCTTGATTCGGTCTTCGCCACATCGTTGTCCTCCAATTTAAACCCCAAACTTTATAGAGACTCATCAACGAAGACATCTGCATTCCTTCGGTTTTTGTCCTTCCTTAGCGAAGTTAGTCTTCTCCCCCTATTTACTTCATTGATGTATGATTTGTTCCTGTTTTTATTATCGTCTAATTGTCTGTGGACTGACCTGCTTTTTCCTCTGTTCGTTCACTTGTGCAGCAATTTATGGGACAATTACTCTTGGATTTCTCTTTATTTCTCTGACTATAGCTTGTTTTTGGCCTACTTGGTGATGGTACCAACTCCACTCTGTGATCATTTTTGTATCTCCTAATGATGTCACAAACTGTACTTTAGAAATATGTAAGAGTTTGACAATTTGTCTGTAGGTACGGCTTTTGGCATGATGAAATATGCAAAATTACCTTACTTCAAATCTAGTATTTCTTGCTTTTTGACCACATTTAGTATACAACAAAAGAAATACAGTACTACTCGATTGAGCGACCTTTAGAATAGTGAATGTTACATGTTGTGTGAGTATCAGTTGAAAGGCTGTTGCTCTAAATATAGATAAACGTCATCTTTTCATATAATACAGCGTCATCAAATTATTCTATATCGATTGTGTTCTACTGAAAAGTATTGTTCACATGTGAGACAAAAGTAGCTGTTTACGCACGTTGTTAAATTGCTATGGTTCTCAGCATCGCACTTTTATAATGTGCGTGGAAGAGTGCTTCATTTTGCTCAATGGCCTCTATTATTCCTGGGGTTCCTTTAGGTGCCACACATCTAGTAGATGATGCTATTTTTTACGACCTCCAAAGTTCACTCATGACGGATATGAATGAAATGGGTGAAATGATGCTGCAATGAGTCCAGGGATCATAGAGCTTAAGAGCTAAGCGACATACATATTTCAGGATAAGGGAAAAACCCGGGGGGGTGGTCAACCTTATCCATATCGCTCACCTGACCTAGATTCGATCTCGGCACCTCTTCAACACGAGGCAGACGCGCTATCGCCTACACTACAGAGGCGGACAGACGATAGTGTCGCACCTGACTTCTCCTATAGCACTTACAAGGGAACTATCACTGTACTCACACCGATACGCACCTGAACATTTGATGGTATAATGTCTGCTGCATATAAATCATGTGAACTAAAAGTCTGCTGCGGAGTAGAACCGCGCCGCCCAAAACTAAAGCCTGCAAAGTGCCGCATGCCACCACTTGCAAGTAGCTGTTGGACATCCTTTGTCAGCTCTATGGCAATTGTGGGGAGGCCGAGAGAAGTATTCCAATAATATAACATGTAACATTGCACGTACTATAAATACTGTCATATTTATTTGACAGCGCTGAATTGTTTAACATTTAAACATTAACCTTTTGTGTCTCGGAAACAATATTTAAAATATCACTTTGCATGTATTTATTACACAATCTGTACTGTATTTATTCTATTGTCGCTCTTATTGGAGGACATAAGCATTCAAACAGAGAGAGAGGTGGTTGGACGTACCCTACACGCCCCTACCACATAGCAGTTGTGTTTATGCTATGACTCGAGACAGTGTGCTCAAAGTTATTCTGCCGATTGTGAACTCACAGGTAATATGGGACGTAAAGGTAAGGAGACAACGGTGGCAGAGAGGAATATCGTGATAAATATATACAAACAAAACAAATCTCTCTCTGAAATTGCCAAAACCATTAACAGAAGTAAAACTACAGTGTTCTGCATAATTCAATGCTTCAAACACACAAATACTGTTGTAAATAAACATAGAAATGGCGCTCCTTCTAAACTCACCACCAGAGACAGGAGGCAAATAATAAAAATGGTGAAGCAGAATCCGAGAATCACTGCATCTGAGATTAGAGGATGCCTTGAGCAATATTCTGGCACTGTGGTTCACACCAGAACAGCTGGACGGGTTTTAAATAGTACTAGGTACAATGCCCGCCTTCCTAGGAAGAAACCATATGTTAATAAGGGGAATAAGAAAAAGCGTATAGAATTTGCTAAACAGTATGTGGTGAAACCAACAGAATTCTGGGATAAGGTTCTCTGGTCGGACGAGAGCAAATTCCGCTTATACAAGAGTGATGGACGTCTTAAAGTGTGGAGACTGCCAAATACAGAATGAGAACCTAAGAACATGGTAGCTACAGTGAAACATGGTGGCAGTGGTGTGATGGTATGGGGCTGTATAGCTTCATCTGTCTTTGGGGAACTTGTGTTCATAGATGGGATCATGGACAAATTTGAATACAAGAGGATTCTTGAAAACAATCTTAAAAAGAGAGCAGAGAAGCTGGGATTAGGACAAGATTATTACTTCTAGCAGGACAATGATCCGAAGCATACTGCTGAAATTGTAAATCTTTGGATCGTGAACAACACTCCTCACACTTTGAAGACACCTCCCCAATCTCCAGATTTAAATCCTATAGAGAACATCTGGAAGGAACTCGAGGAACGTGTGAGGAAGCATCACATCAGAAGCAAGGAACATCTGAAAGAACTTCTTCAAACAGAGTGGAGAAATATGGACTCTGCAGTCACTAAACAACACATACAGACAATGCCCAAACGATTATCAGCAGTAATTCAAAGAAAGGGGATGATAGCTGTTCTCTGTTCGAATACTTATGTCCAGATGTAAAGTAAACGTTTTATTTCTCCTTGTAGTGCAAATTAGTTTGTTTCTATTTGTGAGTTTATATGTTTAATGGAAGACTCAAGTTTATTTTGTACCAGTTGTATTTGCGTATGCTTACTCTGCGTAGCTTTAAAGTAATATAAGTAATAAATATGTCTACGTTCGAATACTACGTTGGCCTCTGTATGCCGATTGTAGACCGCTGCCCCTTAGGGGTAAACAAACCATCCCGTACCATGCTGTGGTATTATGCCTAGAGGTTCCTACGTATTTTGGACTCAGTTTCGGGTACTTTCAGCTATAATCTGCGCCCATGGGTGCGGAGTTCGTTTTGCATTAAAAATGAAATTTTGGTAATGTGTTTGCGACTTCCTTCCCCTTTATTCCCATCCCATTCGTTGATCAGTGGTCTTTGAACTGATAGTGGATTGGCTTATCTGGTTGTTTTATATTTAGTTTCCTGTTGTTATTTATGTTCTTCACATTTAGTTTATGTGAAAGTTATACCGCTAAGATTAGGCAAGAAGGCAAGAAACTCCATTTTCCCTCTATCCGGTTCATGAAAATGATATTTAAATTATGAATGTTACATTACTCTTGCTTACATAAAACAGACAAGCACGGGGACGTCTTCAGGAACCAGTTACCTCTAGTATTTGCATTTCGGTTATCTGAAATGTGGAGCAGATAGGGGAAGAATAAACCTTTGAAAAGTGAGTGATGTGCTTAGAATAAGAATGGATCTTCGATACTCGCGATACTTCCATGTTATGGACGTCCAACGATATTCGCTCGATACTTTTTGATACCTCGGTAGTGAGTCTGCAATTTTTATTTTACTTTAAAGTCACAAAATATTATTGCCGCAGGTAGAATATTGCAAAGCCCGAGAAATTGCCAGGAATGTGGTACTTGCAGCACAAGAAAATAATCATCTGTCAAATTCACTGCCATTTACCAGTTCCCAAGAAGAAATCACCGCATATCTCAATGACGATTTGTCACTTCCTCTTTCTTGAGCACTGGATTACTGAAAAAAAGAATCCAAAACTTAAAAAAGCCGCTAATCCACCTGCAACAGTTTTCTCTGAAAGATGATTTAGCACAGCAGGACTCACATGTTACAGAAAAAGTGGACTTGACCCGAAAGAGTGAAATTGCTAGTATTTTTTAACCAACACTTATATAAGTGTACTGTTTTGCCTTCAGATGTCTAATGTAGAGCTTAAAAATAAGAACACTGTTTTAAGTTTTGTCTCATGAAATATATGCGCCTATTTGATTTTATTGGCATTTCACAGTTCTCCCAACATTCTATTTTGTATTGAAACTAGAAGTAGAAATGACGGTATCGGGCGTCGAAGTATCGGGTATCGACGAAATTGGCATCCATCCATCTCTAGTTTTAAATGCTATACATTTAAAACACTAAAGTAGTAAATAGGATGGAATAATAAATTTAGTAACGTCTGCTTCGCATCTAATTTATTTGTATAAATATTTAGTTAAAATTACGTAGAAAATGAAGCTAGTTACAGTGAAGCAATAAGCATTATACAAATATAACTACTTGTAACAAAACAGTTTTCCCTTTGATGTTTAAAACCTGGTATAGATATGTTGATATTTTTTCTATTGTTCCTGATAAACACATAAATTATGCTTTAAAATTACTAAATTTGCAAGATAAAGCTATAAAATTCACATTAGAAACTGAAATTGATGGCTTTCTTCCCTTTTTGGATTTGAAGATAATAATAAATTGGATTTTTTGAATTTATAGGAAATCTACTCATATTGATAATTACATAAAAAATAAATGTTAACCCTTTCCACATAAATTTGTTGTATTTAGTTTTTAAGAGGAATTTAATAAGGAATATAAACATATTATTAATACTTCTTTAATTAATGGTTTTAATAAAGACTTTATACAAAATAAAATTGAAAAATTTAAATATTAAAAAACTATTAATGATATTTCTACCCTTAAAAAGTAAGACTATTATAATTTTAAAAAATGTACTTACCCTCCTTGGTTTAATGAACAATTCAAAAAGGTTTTAAAGAGTTTGGTATAGCTTTGGTTCCTTAAAACAAATATAATATTAAACATTTACTACATTTCTCTAAAAATGATGAAATTCCTAATAATAAAAAATCTGGTATTTATCAATTTGATTATTTAGATTGTGATCGAATCTACATTGGTAGGACGAAACGTAATTTGGAAACCAAAACGAAAGAACATTTTCGTAACATTAAGTATAAACAAACTGATAAATTGGCCGTAGCAGATCATTTTTGGTCATTTAACCAAGAAATAAATCATGAAGTTAAATTATTAAAACAATTAGATGCCCCGATAGATTTAATGGTTTGGGAAAAGATATTTATTTTAAAAAATAAACATCGCGTAATGAATTTGGAAATACCGGCAGTCGATTCTGTGTTTAATACTGAAAAAACATAATAACATAGTAACTTCCTTAACGACGAATTTGTTTTCTCCTGTGGTTTTCTCTGACGACTCGAACAAGTTTTCGTGAAATCGATTTCAACTTCAACTAATTAGAAAAATCGACATCATTTTGCTTAAGATAATTGAAGTTTTTTGTTACAAATCCCCACATGAAACCTTGGCCTTCGGAGTAACCTCGCCCCACCACGTGATGACCTGACCCATTTCTCAGGTGGAGGCACCCAGAGGGCGGTATCCATTACCTCCAATGATAGGGTGATAGTGAAGATGGTGGTGAGGCGAGAGGACCTACGGCTTATACCGTGGACTCCGAACCACGTTGGGCATAGTGGACACTTCACATATGCTAGTCAGAGGTAAAGACGTGGATAGGGCCGACTTAAAATCGCCACCCCAGATCCGGCAATCGAACTCGGGATCCTCTGCACGGGAGCCGCGAACGAAACCACTGCGCTACCCCGGCGCCCTCTTTTTCTGGAGTTAATAGCCGCAAATAGCCTACTTTATTTAGCTGGATGTTTGAAGCTATGGCCTTTAAAGACAAACGGATTGCAAGGGGTGAGATGCTGTGATGGATGAGATATTGAATCTCGTAGGTTGACCAAGGTTCGTGTATTCTTTCATTAAAATAAAAGTAATTATTTTATAAGTTTGTTTTCCGAACAGTGCTAGGAAAAGCGTGCCATATAGTCAAATGGTTTAACCTATAAAGAAAGAAATGTCTTTCAGTAGAGGTGTACTTTTCAGGCACTACATAAAGGTGGCGTTGCCAAGCTGGAGTCTTAATACGACAGATGAAGAAGAAAATTATGGAAAAGGAGTGAAATGTCTGTGCACAATTGTGTAGCTTCTATGAGCTTGAAGAAAAAGCAGAAATCCCAATGTATAACGTGTTGTGGATCTGGTACAGAACTCGAGCCTTCAGGATGCAAGTACAGTGTTGCTGGGTCAGGTGTAGGTCTAAGAGAAAGTACCTTATTACTGAGTATACTGAACATCAGGTTAGCACAACCGACATAAATTCTCCTGACTTAAGTCAAGATGACAATGAACTCTGTGATACTGTGCAATTACGTAGAAATTCCGATGATAACAAGACCTTCAGTGTATATTTGGCCTTCAGTGATCTAGGATAATTTGTGATAGCAAACTGTGTCGTCTTACACTGGTTTTTCAACTCTTCACAGTCGACTAAAAGGATCTAAAAAATAAAAATTCTCAAGAAGCATTATTGTCATGGCCGTAGTGGAGGTAGAACGTGGATGTACGCCGTACCCCCACTATTTTTCGGAGGGGGACGCAGTCCTCTTACTAATATTATTTATAGCTTTTTTAATTCATTGTTCTTAATGAAAACATTCAAAATACTGCGTGATTTTTAGTAACAAATTACAAAAGTAGTAAGTCCAAATTAATTTTAATACATTTTCCAATATACGTTGTAATTTCAAAATACGGTATTAAACTTAGGGCCAAATACTATTTGCAGAAGAGTTGAGTCTGAGTGACCAGTTCAGTGAGAGAAAGTTTTCTGCATTTATGTTTGGGGTTAGGACTTGACAAACATCGCAATAAAAAAAGAACAATATACACGAGGCTACGTGTCGAAGTTACTGTAATTTGAGGCTACTCCTCTTGTATCGTGTAAAAGTTTCTACGACCAATATTTGAGATTTTAGACACCCTTGAATTCATTTGTCAGTCTAGTGTTAAATCCGGAGAGTAGTTCGGTGTTGTTTCAATGTGGAATAAGACAAGTTTCTATAAAGTGCTGTAAAGTATTGTTTAAATATAGAATGTTATTGGTGCTATAGCTTTTTTAATTATGAAACGTACTGTAGTCGGTTACTTTACTAAACCTAAATTCGCGGATTCCCCTGTCTCTGAATGTTCTCCAAGTGCTTCTAAAATCAATAATACTGAGAATCAAATTGAAACCAGTGAAATAATCTCTAGTGCTTTGGAGTCCGATTATCCTGTATGTTGGAGTGACAGTACGTGTAATAAATTCAGAAAAAGTATGAGTGGTTAGTGTTCAAGGTAGGAAAATTGGGGTGCTCAGTTTGTAAAAGCGTGCAAGATTTAAAAGTAAACAAATATCAGGGAGGGTATATTTCTAAGGAATGGAGTGGAGTTCTTGTGGGTCCAAGTGGAGGAACTAAAGGTGCCCAAATAACATCTCTAAGAACAAATATCCACAAACATAAGAATTCTGAAGCTCATGTAGCAGCATGTATAAAGTCCGTTTACTCAACGCATGTGCAGTTCCGAGTCAAAGGAACCTGAGCCGCCCGCCCACTAATGACCGTCATAAATCTATCTCCACACTTCAGAAATGGAACACTGTCGTTGAGGACCAATAGCAAACCTGATTTTCTCGAAGTGACAGTTGCATGTCTACTCCACGTGGAGTCTCAGTTGCCAAAGTTCCAACTTCCAGTTGATCTGTTTCATTACGTGCAGAAATTCGTTGTGTGTCACAATGTGGAGACCGTAGGAGGAAAATGCAGTGGTAAATGCAAATGAAGTAGAGATAAATAATCAAAGTGAAGACAGTGTGAATAACTGGGCCGAATTATATTACTGGAAAAACCTAAAAAATAACAAAGTTATAACGGCAACTGTTTCTAAGCAAATTCAAGCGCTTGTTTTGAACACCTATAAATATGTGCTGACAAATAATCTTGGTAAGGGGTCATACAATGAACCTGATAAGTTCTGGATATTCACAGAAGTACAGTGAGAAATATTGTGACGAAAGGAATACCAAAGACGCCGATCAAGTGTTAAAACAAAAGGAAACGTTTCTCTAAAGTAGAAAATTTCATGTGCTATTTAATTCGTCGAGAAATTTATAGATTCTATGCAAAAGGGAGAGCGCCCACCTTAGACGAATTGGTTGCACATTTGCAAGAAATTTGTGATTTTCCTTATGGGCGCTTCACTTTGCGCGGTCTCCTAAAGGAGCTGGGTTTCAAATACCGCTCTTTGAATAAGATAAAGGTTATTATGGAATCCAGTAGACTTGTCAAAACTAAGGAAGTTTTGCAGTAATGGACATAAGATTATTTATTTAGACGAAAACTCGTACGATACCCATGACGTATCGAGAAAGATGGCAACCTTGCAGAACGGTCTGGGAGAAGGAGGGTCGGGGGTTGTAAAACGATTATAAGGGTTCGTCAAAGGCAGAAGCCGACGTGCACATGCTTTAACTAAACAGACTTTACAAGAGAAACAAAGACAAGAAAATGTTCTACAAAACCTTGTGGTTGAACAGCAGAAGCAATTTTCGACAGTACGAGGAAAGTGTTTCGCACTGCATATTTTGTAGCGAAATATAACAAACAGTATTCATATTTTTCTAAGCTTCTGAGTTTGCAAATTGAAAATTGACAGGACATGGGCAAAACACTACACAGCAAACTCAGTTGTGTCAGCTCTTTCTGTATGTCATCTCCCATCTCTTATGTTTTACTTATTAACTGACCTCTAATACATATGTGGAACCCAGAGAATTGCATAAAAGAATGAATAAAGAGTCATAGGTCTTTTGAGAACAAAAGAGCAGGAAGACGAATCTAAAAGTGCAGCATTCTGATCGGTTCTCCAGAATCTGGAAAACTTTTTAGGTGAGTCCCCCAACTTTTTTAGTTAGGAATACGGCCCTGATTATTGTACTTGGAAAACGCTGACAAGGGAACGAAGAGGCAATTTCTAAATGAATGATTTATGTGGAACAGTTCAAAAAGTACAAGGGCTGTTCAATAAAGAATGGTCACTTTTTTTTTTTTTTTTTTTTTTGACAACGTACCTTTACTCATCCTCATAATTTTGATGGCCCTTCTCAAAATAGTCTCCCCTGAATGCGGTGCACTTGTCCTAGCATTTCTGCCAGTCTTCAAAGACATGCTGGAAACCATTTTTGAGAGATCCTTCAAAATCGCCTCCGCAGCCTTCACCACTGCTTCTGATGATGGATAATGCCTCCCACGAAGGCGTTTCTTCAAGTTAGGGAATAGAAAACAGTCACATGGGGCTAAATCCGGACTATAGGGAGGGTGAGGGATGCACTTCACGTTGACTTTTGCAAGATATTCAGCAACAACATTGGCAATATGCGGCCGCGCATTATCGTGGTGCAGCATCCAGCCTGCTTCACGTAAAATGTGGTCTTTTGCGCCTGATATGGAGTTGCAATGTTTCCAGGACATCCCTATAGTATTTTCCAGTTACTGATGTGTGTGCAGGTACAACATTCCATGAATATCAAAGAATGAGATGACCATAACTTTCCCAGCAGAAGCAACCACTTTCGCTTTTTGGGGGGTTGGTGATGAAGGATATTTCCAGACTGAGCTTTGCTTTGTGCTCTCAGGATCAAAATGATGTAGCCAAGTTTCATCAGCAGTGATTACGTTTGAAAGAAACTCCGGATCTTCCTCTAACATCAACTTTAACTGCATGCAGACCTGCATTACAGCGGTAGGCGATACTGAACACGTCTGAACTTGCCTGGTTCTCACAGGTGGAAACCAGGATTACCAACAATGAAACTACTACGGCGTGTTTGTTTCACATTAAGCTAACAGAATATAATAAGAATGACATTTAGTGCGAAAAGTTATGACCGTAAAAAAACTCTGATCATTCTTTATTGAACAGCGCTCGTACTATTCATTGTTCACCATGCACAATTTTCATGTTAATTGTGAATTAGTTGATCAAAGAACGGTGTTTTCCTCGACAAACTCGGCATGAAAATCGGAAACACAACTTACAGCGGAAGCACCTCAAAAAACCTCAGGTTTTCTGCAGCGAAGTTCTATTGAGCACATCCTTATTAAGTAGTGGCGATTCTAGATTTCTAGAGGGAAGATAACCATCTTGTTGATATCCTCAATGGCAACTTATTTAGAAATAATGGAATTTATTGGAAAATGTGATGATGCAACTTGTGAACATCTGGCCAAAGTAGAAGACAAACAACCGAAGGACAAGATTTTGAGAAGCTCAGTTTCTATATAGTATTTAAGTTAATTGATGGAAATTAATCATTTCTTCACACTAGCCGTATATAAGGTTTTGGAGCCATGACCGGGAGTTGAACCTATCAATGACTCTGTCAATGTAACTGGTTCCTCACTTGAAGCTTTTGATGCTTTATTTGCCCTTCTGTGTCAAACTGTTCACTAAACATCGTAAAAGTGATTAAAATGTACTTTAGATAAACTACTGAGATGCTGAAGAACACAAATGGCAGACGTGAGACAAAATTCTTACTATATAAGGGGTAGGCCCTCAACCAAGAAGTTAACTGAATGGTTGGAAACGCCAAGATCAGTTGAGTGGCGTGGAGATAACAAATCTGAACGTTCGCGGTTCGATTCACTCTGCTAATCTTGCTGTTTGTTTCACCCATCCGTGCCACATGTTTCACGTTCATGCACAGAGTTCCATTGCTTCTGTAACTGACGGTTCGCCGTTCAAAACTATCCTCGAGCCAGCTGGAGAATTTAACAAAAAAATCCGCAAAATCCGTGGTTCAAATCTCGGTTACGACATTTTTCAGTCTGACTGCTTATCCAAAACTTTTCCTATACACGACTAGTGTGCAAGTACAATTAATTTTCATTAATTAACCTAATAGTGATCAAAATTATAAATCCCATGACGTAAAGTACGAGGCGTGTCCGTAAAATTTTATTTAATACATAAAACATGTTTATTGTCAATGAATGTTACGGAAAGGCGTAACTTACAGCTATTTTTCAACGTAATCACCATTACGATCGATGCACTTTTGCATGCGCTGTGGCAGTTTTTGTATATCCTTGTCACAGCACTCTCCCGCCAAGTTGCGCAGGTAGTGCTTGACCTCGTTTCTCAAATCATCGTCGGTCAGGAAATGTGTTCCACCCAGGTGTGACTTCAACTCAAGAAACAGATGATAATCACTAGGTGCTAAGTCTGGACTGTAGGGGGGATGGGTGAGGATGTCCCATCCGAGCTTGGGCAGGAGATCAACCTTGGCATAATGCAAATTTTTGGTCAAAATCTTGTCAATCATAGTGTTATGGACTTCAGGGATAAGTTCGGTTTGTTTCGGCGGAAAACGAAGGCCGACCAGAACGCTGTAAGTCATGGACGTCTGTACGTCTGTCTTTTCTTTTATTACGAGAAATATATATCTATGTATATAGATATATATTTTTATTTTCCTTATTTAACCGTTTTTTGTTTCCGTTTAATTACCTATCTGTTTTCTGCAGTTTTATACACATCCACTATACACAAACACCCATGCCCAGGGCGGGACTCGAACCCGCGACCCTCTACGCGGTGGAACGCTAGAGACATACGTTCTAACGACCATGGCTATGAGGGCCGGTTGTCTTTGAACTCTCTGACCCACTTTCGCACGTTTTTTGACGTCCATACACTGTGGCCCATAGACTTCGCATAACTGACGATGAATTTCAAAACGAATCACTGCACGCAACTCGCACTTGGCGGAAGTGATAGCAAGCTCCATCGTAAAGGGCTGCCCAGGCTAGACTAATGGTTGCAACCTTATTTTACGGACACGCCTCGTACTTACAGCATAGTAAGTCGCCGTACCTGGCTTATGAGTTTGAGAACTCCTAATGGTTTACCTCGAAAAAAACACGAGTCGTTTGGGGAATTTAATGATGTGCTGGCACGTTACCATGGTAGCACAGTGGTTAGAGCAACCGTACGAAGACCGGCGGATCGGTGCTTCAAATCCTGCCTATGACATTGCATTTTTCAGTATGATAAAAAAACCTTTGTCGTATACACGAGTACAGTAAAAGAATAATTAATGTTCTGGAGTTTAAGAATCGGCCGCGGCGTGGCCGAGTGGTTAGACCTTCCACTCCAGAGTTTGATCCCAGACGACCCCAAAGTGAGAATTGTGGTGGCAACATGGAATTCCGGTTACCCTGCTTTCATTTTGCAATTCCATCAATTGCTCCATTATCATCTTTCCTTTCATTCACTTCCCCTTCATTCCGTTCGTCTAATTCCCTCACTCTGACTCCAGGGACCTGGCTGATCATGCATCCCTGGATTTCTCTCTGTTCCATAGTTTCCCTTACCCGACGACTAAAACGGCATAAGGGTAGTATAACAAGAGGAGGAGACGGAGAAGAAGGAGGAGGAGGAGCAGGAGGAGAGTTTCAGAAACAAAATTTTTGGCTTTAATATTTGGTGAAATTGATTGCCCGAACAGAAATTTTATTCACTTCACTTTTATGTTATCGCTGCATATTAGAGGAGAATGTAGCTTTTACCCTAAACGACTTCTAGTTCTTTACCTCGTGAAGTAAAGTTACAACTACATCTCGGCTTAGCACGTGGTTCAGTGCGTTATCTAATATTTTAATTTGAATAAACTGTTTAGTTAATTGCTAAAACCGAGAGGGATGACGCAGGCGGTTTCGTGTGTGGTCCGGATTCGATTCCCATTTCCGACCTGCCTGACCTATGAACTTTTTCGGGGGTTTCCCGGGTCGCTAGACGAATGCTAGGTACGTTAATTACATCATCTTAATTTCCTTCCCTCCATTTCATCTCTATTATCATATCACATCTATTATCATTTCAAGATAGAAGTGTCGGCAGGTGTCTTGGCACTGTCGTGCCTCATCCTTCCTCCCGGGGATACGCCATTTGGGACTTAGGTATAATAAAGCACAGGTTTAGTGCCAAATCTCCTTCGCAGTAATCCTAATCCTAAATGCTTAAATTTGGCGCGAAAATTGAATGTCGAGTTCGCACTAGATGTTAAAGTATATTTAGATCTCTGCCACCGCTAATGTTCAAATATTTAAACATAAATCTGAATGTTAAAATTAAGGCAGAATGTTCCTATAGACCCGGTAAGCAAAGAGTTGCTCTTTCTAATGAAAAATACAGACAAACCACATCTCACTGCATGAGATTTATGAGTAAGCTTTCTATTCGGAAAAAAAAATTACCAGCTAAGATTGTCGGATATTACACTCTGATATTGTCAATCTAGTTTTTTTTTTTTTTTTTTCTTTGTAGGTAATGTTTAAGGTGAGAAGGTACTTCACTTGGGGCTAAAATTCGCTTTTTATTTTTACATTTTATGTCATTCCTCTCGATTACAAATATATAGACTACAAAGACGAGTCAGTTGGAGAATTTAATGTCATGCTGGCACGTTGGCCGTAGCTCAATGGTTAGAGCGGCTGGACGGCAACCAGAAGATCCGTAGTTCAAATCCCGGCTATGGCATTGCATTTTTCAGTCTGACTCTTATCTTTCCATACTTTAGCCTACACACGGCTATTGTGAAAGAACAATCTCCATTAATTGACCTAATAGTGATTAACTATAAAGCCCGGGCCTTAAAGTACTTACAGCATAGTAAGTCGTCATTAAGGTAGTTGTCTCATGTGTTTATGAGAACTCCTAGTGGTTTACCGGGAAAAACACGAGTCAGTTGGAGAATTTAATGTCATATTGGCACGTTGGCCATAGTAGCTCAATGGTCAGAGCAGCTGGACGGAAACCAGAAGATCCGTGGTTCAAATCCCGGCTATGGCATTGCATTTTTCAGTCTGACTATCTTTCCATACTTTAGCCTACACACGGCTAGTATGAAAGAACAATTAATGTCTACAAATATATAGTTAAAATGTTCATTGGAGCAATATTTTATACGTAATTTGCTAATTATATTAGCGGGTGTTAAGTTTTTGCCACGCCCCTTTTCGTAAGCTTTCAGAAAATCGATCATAACTTCTGTAATACTGAACAAATAATTCTCAACTAAGCCTTGTTTTGTAAGTGATCTTTCAAGCTTTCTGGTGGTCCCTCTGTAACTCCAATGATGCTAGTTTTTCTTTTGTCTTTGGCTGTTTAGGTGAACAGTTATTTGTTTTGAATAATATTTATACTAGTTATGGGTGAATGTACGATATGGGTAGGCCAAAAACATTTCGAAAGAGAAAGTTTATAGGCAATCGTTTTACTAAACATAGAAAAGTAAATGTGAAAAATATAAATAGAATAGACAATGAAACCACATGTAATATTGAGGTTAGTAGACCCAGTTCACACAATACCTGTGCTAATCATGATAGTAGTCATATACAGAAATTGATGAGCTGCGAGTCCTGAAAGCAGATAAAATGGTTGAATAACTGGCCAAGAAGGCAAGACAAATGAAGAGGATCTTGAAAAGAACAAGTGAGAATACAAAGGATCAAGACTATGCAGCAGGAATGTTCCAACTCATGTGAGAACTCAGTAATCGCTATATAAACTTTAAAGTTGTTTTTCTCAGTTTCACATTTTCTCAAGTTCTGGTACAGTTTTTTAAAAAAACTATTCAACCAAGACATATGAATTGTTTGTGTGTATTAAGCAGACATAAGAGGGGATTTTTCTTTGAGATTCATAATACTTGTTTAAAAAATAAAATTATCTGAAATCTCAGTGCCTTTAGATTACGTTTTCGTCTGTTTCCGCTAGGGGCGGGGCTAGCGCGGCCATGTTGGGGTCAGAGCGTTGCGCAGCTCAGTCGGCATCTAGCCGTGCTAGTGAGAGGTTCGTGCTGTGCTCCGTTCAGATACTGTGACGGTTTGAAATGTCTGCGTTAATTGAAATCCCGCGAGCTGCGAGGTGCGTGCAGTAATAAGGTTTCTGACTGCAAAAAACTGTAAACCGATAGAAATCTATCGGCAGCTTTGTGAAGTGTATGGGGACAACATTATCACTGAAGGTGGAGTGCGTCAGTGGGTCATCAGATTTAAAAATGGCCGAACCAATGTTCACGACGAAGATCGAAGTGGGAGACCCAGCATAGTGACTGCCGAACTTGTCGAAAAAGTCGATGCTAAAGTCCGTGAAAATCGAAGGTTCACAATAACGGAACTTTCTTTGAGCTTTCCACAAATTTCGCGAAGTTTGTTGCACGAAATCATCAGCGAAAAGCTTGGTTACCACAAGTTTTGTGCAAGATGGATTCCAAAAATCTTGACAGAGAACCACAAAAATCAGCGAATGGCTGCAGCGTTGAACTTTTTGGACGTTTACCATAAGGATGGTGACTCTTTACTCGATCGCATCGTTACTGGTGACGAAACATGGGTGAAACACGTGAACTGTGAAACGAAATTGCAATAAATGCAGTGGGGGCACACAAGTTCTCCCCAAAAACCCAAGAAATGCATGCAAACAACGTCGGCAAGGAAGATGATGGCGACTGTTTTTTGGGACAAAAAAGGTGTGATTTTGGTGGACTTCCTGGAAAGAGGCACTACAATAAACTCTCAAAGGTATTGCCAAACTCTCCAAAAACTCAGAAGAGCCATTCAAAACAAGCGCAGAGGAATGTTGAGCTCTAACATCTTGTTGATTCACGACAACGCCCGGCCCCACACGGCAAATGTCACTCGTGAAGTTCTTGAATCTTTTAAGTGGGAGTTGTTTCCTCATCCGCCGTACAGTCCCGACCTGGCACCGAGCGACTTCCACCTATTCCCAGCAATGAAGAAGTGGCTGGCTATGCAGCGTTTTGATGACGACGCACAGCTGCAAGAAGAGGTAACGAAGTGGTTGAAGGCGCAGGCGGCCGAATTTTTCGACGAAGGAATTTCCAAGCTCGTACATCGCTACGATAAATGCCTTAATTTGAATGGTGACTATGTCGAAAAGTAGTATTTGAGTGTGGCTTTCATCTGTATATAATAAAATTTGTTTCCTATACTTTGTTTACTTTTTATTCCAAAACGTAATCTACTTTCTGGATAGCCCTCTATATATAACAAACTATCAGTACAAAATTTTCAAATAATAATAGGTTTTATTCAAGATAAAGGTTTCAAGAACGTGCATGAAAATTTTCATGCACGTATCCGTAATAATTTCTTAGTAATGTGCACCCAAAATCATGAAATAGCATTGTGGACATAAGCAATACCTTCTCACCTTAATCAAGTGTAAGGTATGTTCAACGAACAGACTTGTCCTCTTCTGTACATGACGGAGCAATGCCGTTCCCCTCCAAGTCTACCATCAATAAACTGTTAATGATGTAGTGTTTCGTAACATGGGGGACTGCACAAATCAACTCTGTGAATGTGTGAAGGCAACGTAAATAGCACAGATGGAAAGTAAATGGCAAACATATAACACAACGCTAAAAAGAGAAAAGACAAAATAAAACGGAGGGTAGCGTCACTGGTTTAGCCTTCATTTTAACAGTATTTCCCTCAAAGCTTAAGCTTCATCATATAAGATGCATCAAGAGGTTTGAAGTGGATCACATTTGAACATACTGACAAGGTAAGTGCGGATGATCCGAATTGGGACGTCCCTAGGGGACGTTTGTACCAGGCGTGCCCATAAAATGAGGTCTCCAATTTTATTTAATACAGAAAACATGTTTATTGTCAATGAATGTTACTTTGATGGAAAGGTGGAACTCTCAGCTATTTTTCAACGTAATCATCATTGCGATCGATGCACTTTTGTATGCGCTGTGGCAGTTTTTGTATATCCTTGTCATAGCACTCTCCAGCCAAGTTGTGCAGGTAGCGCTCAACCTCGTTTTTCAAATCATCGTCGGTCTAGAAATGTGTTCCACCCAGGTGTGACTTCAACTCAGGAAACAGATGATAATCACTAGGTGCTAAGTCTGGATTGTAGGGGTAATCGGTGGGCCACTTTAACACGTTGCTGTTTATGGTCTTCGGTGAGCATTTTGGGGACCCACCTCGCACACGCCTTGCGATAATGCAAATCTTCGGTCAAAATCTTGTCAATCGTAGTCTTACTGACTTCAGGGATAAGTTCGCACAGCTCGCGAACTGTCACACGCCGATCTTTAAGCATTTCTTGCTCCACTTTTGCAATTGTTTCGGCTGAAACCAAAGACCGAACAGAACGCTGTTCATCATGGACGTCTGTACGTCCGTCTTTGAGGTCTCTGACCCACTGTCGCACGTTTTTGACGTCCATACACTGTGGCCCATATACTTCGCATAACTGACGATGAATTTCAGTGGGGGTAGTGCCCTTAGCACTCAAGAAACGGATCACTGCACGCAACTCGCACTTGGCGGCGGAAGTGATTGGAAGCTCCATCGCAAATGGCTGCCCAGCCAAGACTAATGATTGCAACGGGTTTGTTGAGGTGGGGATTTGAAGGAGTGAAACCAAGCTACACGCCAGTGTTGCCGGATCTCAAGTAATAACGTCCCTCATGGCTCCAGCGCCTTGGAGACCTTATTTTACAGACACGCCTCGTATATTGGAACGGCCTTTGTGGACGAAGAAATTAACTACCTGAGACACTTACTGTCCAGCAACGCAAAGAAGGTCCCGGAAAGTAATGTGCTCCCTTACACAGCGGGACAAGGACAGAGAACGTGTGTGACAACGAACGCATGCTACACAAGGAGTAGAGCCGCTAGAAAAACATGCGACCTACTCAATCTATAGACTAAGACCGAGAAGATTCATTCACAAAAGTAGAATCCGTCAGAATGTTTTGGAATGACCTGTAACTGTACTGACATGGGGTGTCATAAACCTGTACAGAAAGGGTGTGAGAACCTTCTGCAATCCCCCTGCATTTCAGGCCCCGGAGACTTTCTCTCCTGTGGAGGACAGTAAGTGTGCAATACAATCGTGTTTCTTCAATCTAAGTAAGAAACTGAACTTTACTGGAAAGGAGGTATGTACATAGGTGGTCTGAAAATTTTCCACCTAATAAAGATACAAAACATTTTTCAGATTTTTTATTTGTTTCTTATTTTTCAACATAGTCTCCTTGTAACTGTACACACTTCTCCCAGCGATGTTCACATCTCTGTAACCCGTCCAAATAGTACTCGGCGTTTTTCAACATAGTCTCCTTGTAACTCTACACACTTCTCCCAGCGATGTTCACATCTCTGTAACCCGTCCAAATAGTACTCGGCATGTTTCAACATAGTCTCCTTGTAACTCTACACACTTCTCCCAGCGATGGTCACATCTCTGTAACCCGTCCAAATAGTACTCGGCGTTTTTCAGCATAGTCTCCTTGTAACTCTACACACTTCTCCCAGCGATGTTCTCATCTCTGTAACCCGTCCAAATAGTACTCGGCGTGTTTCAACATAGTCTCCTTGTAACTCTACACTCTTCTCCCAGCGATGCTCCCATCTCTGTAACCCGTCCAAATAGTACTCGGTGTTTTTCAACATAGTCTCCTTGTAACTCTACACACTTCTCCCAGCGATGCTCACATCTCTGTAACCCGTCCAAATAGTACTTGGCGTGTTTCAACATAGTCTCCTTGTAACTCTACACACTTCTCCCAGCGATGCTCCCATCTCTGTAACCCGTCCAAATAGTACTCGGCGTTTTTCAACATAGTCTCCTTTAACTCTACACACTTCTCCCAGCGATGCTCACATCTCTGTAACCCGTCCAAATAGTACTCGGCGTTTTTCAACATAGTCTCCTTTAACTCTACACACTTCTCCCAGCGATGCTCCCATCTCTGTAACCCGTCCAAATAGTACTCGGTGTTTTTCAACATAGTCTCCTTGTAACTCTACACACTTCTCCCAGCGATGCTCACATCTCTGTAACCCGTCCAAATAGTACTCGGCGTTTTTCAACATAGTCTCCTTGTAACTCTACACACTTCTCCCAGCGATACTCACATCTCTGTAACCCCTCCAAACATTACTCGGCGTTTTGCTCTGCTAAATAATTGTCACGAAGGTGATTGCCTCTTCATTTAATGAAAATCTCTGTCCTCCGAGCGCAATTTTCAAATGAGGGAACAAAAAGAAGTCGCTTGGGGCTTGATCTGCTGAGTTAGGTGGATGTTCAAGCAGTTCAAACCGTAATTCGCCATTGCAACCGCTGGGGTGTGAGATGGTGCGTTGTCTTGGTGAAACAGTGTTTTCTTTTTCTGCAAATGTGGCCGTTTTTCCGCAAGTTCTGCCTTCAGCTTATCAGGTAATGATGCGTAGTATGCTGCTGTAATGGAGTTTCCTTTTTGAAGATAATCGATTAAAATAACTCCATGACTATCCAACAAACAGTCACCATCACTTTACCAGCCAAAAAAAAAAAACATTTTTGCTCTATTTGGAGCCGGTTCCCTCTTTGATGTACACTGTTTGGGCTGTATTTTTGTTTCGGGAATATAATGGTGTATCCAAGTTTCATCTACAGTAATTAATCGGTGCCAAAACTCTGATTTATTGGGCCTAAACTGCGCCAACAGAGCTTTGGAAATGTTCATTCGAACACGTTTTGGGTCTAACGTAAGCAAACGCGGCACCGAACGCGCGGACAGCTTTCTCATGTCTATATGTTGATTTAATATGTGACAAAATAACAAAATTAACAAAATCAACTATTAATCCTCATGTAAATTTACTGACTGGAACCAATTTTTTAAATAAGTTTTTCTCTAGGAATACTAGGAAATAAAGCAGTTACATAAAAAGAAACAAGTTTATCAGTTTTATATAATATAACATTGTCGATCTATTTTGTAGTTTAAGTTAAGTATTGGAAATTAATGATTCCTTCACACTAGACGTGTAGGCTAGGTTTTGGAAAATATGAGTCAGTTGGAGAATTTAAGGTCAGGACGGCACGTTGCCCATGGTAGCTCAATGTGTAACAGCGACTGGACGGAAACCAGGAGATCCGTGTTTCAAATCCCGACCGTGGCATTGAATTTTTCAGTTTGATTATCTATTCAATTTTATATTGATGCTAGAAGTAGAAACGACGGTATCGAGAGAAACTGGTAGAACCATCCGTAGAAACTAGCAGTATGACAGGTGGAATTTTGGAACAAATCACCTAGACGAGTGAATAGGTCTTAGAACGTTTCCGCTGCTGAACAAGTCGAGTCAACGACGATAGCTCGCCGAGATACTCGCAAGAACCGTTCACATAAAAAGCGTGACGGGGATAGTATCGCGGCTTCTATAACCGGCTTACGGTGGCGAGTGTGGATAAGGTCAAGAAATACAATGCCTGTTGAACTGACGGTGAGAGTTTTTAATGGCTGGCAGCAGATAAAAGGACACACCCACAATCTGCACCAACGAAGGCGCAGACAAACCTACATCTGCAATGCCTATCTCCCTAATTCCTGCAATAGAATTCAGTACACAAAATGTGAAAACACTGCGCTAAACAAGTACCTATATACGGTGTTCATTTTAATTCGTTATTTCCCGCCCTCCGATCGAGCAATAATGACGTCATAGTTGACTGGTGAGTCTATCTTGAACTCATAGCGCCCTCTACGGAGAAGAAGCGGCAATCCTTGCGGAACAGTAAGCAAATTACAGTGCTCTCAGTGTGGTTGCTCTGATAATACAACCAGCTTCCCCTGGATATGAACACAGACCACCGGGTCTTCATGGTTGAATGCTACTTTCGTACCGGCATTAAAATTGGTGCGACATAAATATAATTTAAATCGCTGCATAGAGGAGTTTATGCAACGCTATCCGGCATTCAGACAAGTCCCTCGGAGCGTAATGTTGTCAAAAGTGTCCAGGTTTTGTTTGCAACATAAATGTCTTACGTTTTATCAGTATACGATATAAATTTGTTGTCATTCTCACGCTTAATTAAAATGTCTATTAAGGTTGGTATCCTTATGTCTTTTAAAACCAATAGCTACATCAAACATTTCCAAGATACAGGATCAGTTACTCGCAAAAAGAGAGACACTGGATGCTATAAAGTGACTGGTCCCAATCTAGAAGCAATAAATAATGTTATGACAGAAAGGCCTCAAGCATACCTTCTCACAATACAGACAGTGTTTAAGGGGAAGAGAGAAAGGAAATATAACGAAATGGACACATAAGACTATGTACTAGAGATATTTTGTTGTTTAGACTTGGATAAAAGCTTTGTACATATTGTAACACTAATTTATTTTTCATTTCTAGAACATGTTCTGCTAATTTTCCGGTTTGTAATGAAGTTACATTGTGGGGAAACTGTGGGTGATGTGACAGGTTTACAATATGCATATATGTCTACTATAACAGAAAAACAGATGTTCATTGTGAAATAAGTGTCCATTGACTTATCATTTCGTATATTCTTCATGGTATACTTTTATGGCTGCATAATTAGCTTTTCACTGCCTTGCATTGCAGTATATAGCTTTTTATAAACAGTTATCTTATCTACGTACAAGCGAAATTGCCACCTTTATATTACGCTGGCAGACCTTCTCTCAAATCGTATATTTACCTGCCAGTAGAAGGAGGCCTCAAAGCTGCTGTCAGCACATCTAATACAATGGCAAGCCGCTAGGGAATTCGAATTTAAACTAGCTCCATCAGCGATGCTATTGATGACGTCAAATTTTTCTCGGTAAAACTACAGATAAAAATGAACACCATGTATTTAGGCCCCAACATTACAGTAATTTATTTTCTGCCCGATTGGGTGGAATTATTCGTTTTGCATAATATTGTGACAAAGTACGAAAAATGTTCCCCTAAAATCCTTTGTCACTTTCGTTAACCCAATGTTATCGTACAAATAGCCTTTCTTCCTCTCGAATGCAACACTTCAATACGTCTCTACAATGTTCCTCTAAGTCTCTGCAGCACGCAGCTTTTCTGCTGCTATATTCTCTGAACTACACAGGTCTACCTCTAACGCGGAGCTACACGCCGGTTCTGAACACGCCTCCAATATTCACACGTAAATGATCTGCTGCCGGTTCCACAGCTGGGTGATCCCCCAGCCGAAGCCGCTCTTACTGGTCCATGAACTGCTTCCCACGGCCTGCCAACTCCTTACTGCGGAGCCTGGGATGTACAACATTCGGCTCAAAGCACCACATTGCTCTTACTACTGCTTACTGTATTGTATTACTTATACTACAGACACTGACTGACTACTCTCAGGCTTGCATAGGGTTTTATATATGTCCTGGGTGCGGAGATCCTACTGGAATTGCGTCGCGAAAGGTCTTTTTTGCTTTGTAATAAGAGAACTCGCCTCCTGACGTCACCTGTCCTTAACGCGTGTTTATTTCTCACGGCAGTTTGCTTTCTCAGTAACGTCAGCCAGTAGATGACCTTGAGTACAAGTTACTTTCTGTGTGCAGGAGTAACTTTCTGTGTTACTTTTGAGTGTAAGTAGACTTACGCGACCGCCGACGTGACGATATGGTAGAAATATCGTATTCGTTTCGCAGGAGGGTTTCCTGTAATTAATACTAGGTAATTGGTTAAAGAAAGTGCGTGCGTTTCCAAACCACAGTTTATATGATCCTGCACCCTTAACTAGAGGTCATCCAATTTATTATGTACAAATATACCAATGTTAAGGAGACAGAAGTAGTCCTGGAGAATACTTGTAAGCCACCGTTACTCTATAGACATTTTTGCCGCTGAATTTTGCCGAATTAGGTCAAGGTCATTAGGTCACCTCTTTTTCCGTGGATAGGGCTTATCTTTCATTAATCATCTATTGCAGACTATAATGACGCTTCTAATTTGAGTAACAGTTACATCTATCGTTACTTAGTGGCAGCAAAGAACTCAAATAAAGTTGTAAGATAGACACGCCGGGCAAGGTCCAGTCTATTGATTATATGGTGGCAGCGGTGGGATATAGGGAGAAAAATGCAGGCGTTGCTAAATCCTTTTTGCCGATTGACTGGGCTAGAGAGCCCTACGGCTGTACCGAGGGAGACCACGCTTTTCTCGAGGGAAGGCCGTTTCATGGCCATCAGCCCTAATTTATTTTGATATTCCTAGAATCTGAAGTCGTGAATGGCACTAAAGACAGACTTCTAGCTGGAACAGGGAGGGGAATGCCTATTTTCATTTAAAATAAAAGTATAAATAAAGCAGTGGCTTGGTGCTGTGGCAGTAGATTTGAGGACAGAAGTTGAAAGCAGATTAGAAAGATGTATTTGGAGATTTATGCTGAAAGGGATTTTAGCTAATAGGGGAGTTACTGCAGTATTGAAAGGCGAGGGTATAAAGATATTCAAGAATTATACGAGGGATGTTTAATAAAGAATGATCATAATTTCTTTTACGGTAATAATTTTTCGCACTAAAATTCAATTTTATTATATTCTGTTAGCTTAACATGAAACAGACACGCCGTAGTAGTTTCATTGTTGGTACTCCTGGTTCCCACCTGTGAGAACCAGGCAAGTTCAGACATGTTCAGTATTGCCTACCGCTGCAATGGATGTAACACGCGAGGAACAATATGCGACTTTGGAATCCTGCAAATCTTCAGTTGAGGCCTACACAATATTACAGGAGGCCCATGGAGAGTCTGATCTTCTCTACAGCACAGCTCGAAGGTGGTTTAAAATGTTTAAAGAGGGGATACAATCAATTTCAAAGAAAGGTGGACCCTGTGCTCTACTTACTGCTCTTATGGAAGAAAACATCAACACTGCTGCTGCCATTGTGAGAGAGGATCGACGAATTACCTTAAGATCAGTTTCTGAAATACTGAACATTTCATTGGGTGCCACCTACACGTTGGTGACAGAAACATTACACATGAGACGTATTTGTGCGCGATGGATTCCAAGATTGTTGATTCCCGAACAAAAGGACATTCGCATGCAGGTCTGCATGCAGATAAAGTTGATGTTAGAGGAAGATCCGGTGTTTCTTTCAAACGTAATCACTGCTGATGAAACTTGGCTACATCATTATGATCCTGAGAGCAAACAGCAAAGCTCAGTGTGGAAATCCCCTTCATCAACAAATCCCCAAAAGAGCAAAAGTGGTTGCTTCTGCTGGGAAAGTTATGGTAATCTCATTATTTGATATTCATGGAATGGTTTATCAGCATGATGTACATGCACACACATCAGTAACTGGACAATACTACAGGGATGTCCTGAAAACATTGCAATTCCATATCAGGCGCAAAAGACCACATTTCCGTGAAGCAGGCTGGATGCTGCACCACGATAATTCACGACCGCAAATTGCCAATGTTGTTGCTGAATATCTTGCAATAATCAACGTGAAGTGCATCCCTCACCCTCCGTATAGTCCGGATTGAGCCCCATGTGACCTTTTTCCTTTCCCTAACTTGAAGAAACGCCTTCGTGAGAGGCATTACCCGTCATCAGAAGCAGTGGTGATGGCTACGGAGGCGATTTTGAAAGATCTCTCAAAAAATGGTTTCCAGCATGTCTTTGAAGACTGGCAGAAACGCTGGGACAAGTGCATCGCATTCAGGGGAGACTATTTTGAGAATTACCATCAAAATTATGAGGATGAGTAAAGGTACGTTGTAAAAAAAAAATTGTGATCATTCTTTATTGAACAGCCCTCGTAGTAATGATTCTGTGTGGAACAAACGAATGTGCATGGAGTGGGGGGAAATAAAATAAATTTACTTTCAGCCCAAATAATTTCATTGTTACATGAAAACGTAAGTCTGCAGCATCTTACTTAAGGAGCATTCTTACTTATTGTTCACTTAAAGGGTGTAACCCCGCAAGAAATTTACTATCAGTAGATGGTTCCCAGTTAATCAGTTTGAGATTAGAAACCAGTGGTGCACCAAACCGAGTTACCGAGTTATATTGTTCGAAGTAAGTACTTCTAACTACGATTTTACCGGTGGTTCTTAGTCTGTAACAAGTTTGCAGTGCTGGTTAATGTGTCACACTTTTCTATTGCCTGTAATAGAAGAGTGTGGGAATACCTCATCGAAACAACTGCCTGTCTGAGAGTGTAGCCCATGTTTGTGGGTTTCACCACCACACTAACACCATGACCGTAGCAACTGCGCTTCTCCTTCTCTTGTACTCGTAAAAGCTAATGGATGCTTCTTGTCAGTTTGATTTCTTACCTCTTGTTTGAATGCATTGTATTATCTCATTGTCTTAAGGTGAGACTGTACGCAAAAGTTGAAGAAAAAATGTTGCTTTTGGCGTAGTTAAATAGTTCACACTTTTCTGCACATTTTGGTATAGAACACAGTCATGTACTATAATTATAAGTTAACTTAAACGAAGTTTAAAGATATCTGACAGCTGTCATATATGCATCAGCTGGGCATCTATTTACAAAAGTTGGAATAAGTCCAGAACTGTTTCATCTAGGAGCCTGCGAAAGAGCTTGTGTTTTAGAGTAATTTTTGCTGCGTACGTTACCATGGATATCGTCTTCTTATTGTATTATCCTTAGAACTAATGATTCCCAACTTCTGTTATGCTGTGGCTATGGCTCGGATTTTGTTTGTAAGCAACTGGCCCTTTAGTATTTATCTAACTGAAAATGTAGTAGTGTAAGAAGATGACAAAACCTAAAGGCGTTTTCAGAAATGTAAGAACAAGGGGACAGATTCTACTGGACAGTACCCTTGTCTGTAGAAGTCAATGAAAATGATACCCAACCATGTGCAGCTCCTCCAAGTGCTTCGAAAAGGAAGTTACAAATACGTGTAAATATTAATGTAAATATAAATTCTGTAGAACACTGTACTCAATCTAATAGGTATTGTGATAATTCTCTTGCTGATCTTTTTGTGAGCTTTTTTTTTTCGAGATGCAAGTCACTAAAGCATTCCGTTTAATTTCTAAAGATTGGTATAGATATGTTGACGGTATTTTTGCAATTGTTCCTGAAAAACTCATAAAGGATGCTTTAAAATTACTAAATTTGCAAGATAAAGCTATCAAATTTACATTAGAAACTGAAATTAATGGATTTCTACATTTTCTAGATCTAAAGATAATAAGAAATAATAAATTAAACTTGGTATTTATAGAAAGTCTACTCATATCGATAATTACATAAAAAATAAGTTTTAACCCTTTTCGCATAAATTTGCTGTTTTTAATAGTTTGATTTATAGATATACCCCTGAGTAAAGAAGGATTTAATAAAGAATATAAATATTATTAATACTGCTTTAATTAATGGTTTTAATAAAGGCTTTATAAATAAACAAATTAAAAAATTCAAATATCAGAAAAACTCTTAATAATATTTCTACCCTTAAAAAATAAAGACGATTAAAATTTTAAAAAATTTACTTACCATCCTTGGGTTAATAAACATTTTCAAAAATTTTTAAAGAGTGTGGTATAACTTTAGTTCCTCAAAATAAATACAGTATTAAAATTTTCTTGCATTTCTCTGTAAAAGATAAAATTCCCAATAATAAAAAATCTTGTATGTATCAGTTTAATTGTTTCGATTAAGTTTATATTGGAAAGACAAAACGTAATTTAGAAACCAGAACGAAAGAACATTTTCGTAATATTAAGTATAAACAGACTGATAAATCGGTCGTAGCAGATCATTTTTAAATAAATCCAGAAGTTAAATCATTATTAAAACAATTAAATAGTCCGACAGATTTAATGGTTTGGGAAAAGATATTTATTTTAAAGAACAAACATCGCGTAATGAATTTTGGAATACCGGCAGTCGGTTCTGCTTTTAAATTTGTTTTATTTTTAGATTTTGGTAGTACTAACAAGAACATATCAACATCTAATGTTTAGTAACTATGGCGACAGCTTTGTTTCCAGCTGAAGATGTGTATGAATATACATGAAATGGCGATCCCGGACAATTTATAAGAATTATCATCATTTCTTATGAGAAGTTTTAAGTTAGAAATTATTATATTTGTATAGATTTAGGCATTTTAAGACGAGTGCTAGAAGAAACTCATGCAGAGTATTTGGTGGTAATGTTAGGTTACAAGAAGAATCGAATGCAAGAACTGGTATAGGGAATACATTGAAAATTGCATGCCTGAGCTGTAGTTCTGAAACGTCATTTTGCTCTTTACAACAGTGTGCCAATAGTGACCTCTATGAAAACAATGTGAGACTTGTTTATGGGCTAAGATGCATTGGCAAGGGACTTGAAGCTGGTAAAGTATTGTCGCGACAGGCGGCAAAGGCACAAAGAGACAGTGCAACGCGGAGATAAAGAGCATGCGGAAACAGATAAGGTAGCGCGGAGATAAAAGGCCTGGCGAAACAAAGTTACATAAACGGCAAATTCTAGTGACATCTTGATTGATAGAGAACGTTGTACATGTAGAATCATGAATGTCTGTAATCATGAATGATCGTATAAAAGAAGCCGTGGCTAGTTTATCGAACAGTCGTAAACACAGTCGTAAATGAGTCGACTGAGAGTGTAATCGAAACTGGTTATCGTATGCCAGGAATAGTGTTCTGAAAGTGATCGCTTTTGTTTGTGGTCAACGACCTTGGAAGATTGTAATTGTGTATGTGGCGTAATTCTGCTACTGTAAGGGTTGACCAAAGTGTATTTCTACGGAAATAAATAACATTTTGAATTTCTGAAAATTGGACTTTTAATTCTACGAACCCACAAAGTCACAATATTGTTTGGTCTTATGAATTTACGAAATCCCCCTACAAGGTGTTACAAATGTACTATCTTTCAAGAAAGTAAATGTGCACTTTCTCCGGGTCAGTATCACTCAGGCGTTCCGTGTCTAGATGGTATGAAAACTAAATCGGCCATGTTCGTAGATGTAGTGTCGTGGTCGCCATTTTAACCTGTTACTCACTTCGAAGATTTCTAAGGCTGTATTAACCCAGTATAACAAAATGGTGAGAATTTATCACAAAGTAATTATCTTGCAGCTGAGCTATTAACTACATGGTGTTGGAAAATGTGCAAGAAAACGGAAAACACGTGGAATTATGATTTTAACAGAACCAATATCTATATTTTATATAAAGCAAGCTATCTTAACGGCTCTCGTAGCAGAGGGGCAAAACTTGGGCTGAGATAAGCGAGCCCATGCTTCAAGGTTCAAACCCTAACACGTGGGCATAATTTTTCACTCCAAATTTCTTAGTTTGTTGGACGCAGTAACGAAGTAATTTACAACTGTTCTCTTGTAGCTAAGCTGTTATTAAATGGCATTTCAGAATACCAAAGAAATTGGAAAACACGTGGAATGTCGATTTTAATAGAACCAGCGCTATCACATCTGTTGGCGTAGCTCAGTGGTAGAACACACGCTGCGTCAAATAAACTGATGATTTGCGGTTCGAACCCTCGACACGTAATACTTTTTCTTCGCCTTGTATTTCTTGCGCATGTGCAAAATATTGCTGGAAGTAATGCACTGCATTTGTGTCTTTCACTAAGACTTAATCATAGTGAAATAGGGCTACATTATAAAGAAAGATTACATTATAAAGGGTTACATTAGTGTAAAGAATTTAACTATACATGAATATGTATTAAGGCACAATTTAGGTCATATCATATTAATTTTAGGTATTTAGCTACATGCTAAATCATACTTACCAATAGGTCTTTGTGAAAATCCATTCTCTTCCTTCTTGCTGCCCATACTTCCTCGCAGGTCTTTCAAATCTTTACAGTTTCACAAATCGATGAAAATTTTATTCAGAACTTAATTTGGCTTGGCTTCCATACCGTTAAAGCTTCAAAATTTCGTTCAAATATTTACAGGTTAGCCAACTTAGTGTGTTATTCATATCGTACATTGAGCTCAAATAAGGTCGAAAATACGCCAATAATATTACAAAAATTACTTCATAAGTAGTAAAATAATATAATAGCTATTAAGTTTTGAACTGAACAGAAGTTATTTTATATATTATTTAGTATGCAACATGGCAGCCAAAGTAATTATATTGGCGGCATTGAATCCGGTTGTTAGAGTACATGCAGCGCTCGAAATGTACCTTTAGACCCCGGGTGTTTCGCGAACCTAAATGCGGCTTCTGTATTCCTATCCCAGTTAACACCCCCTGATATTAAGTGTACTCATTTACATTTGTTGTGTTTTTGTTATTTGTATTGAAAAGGATTATAATGCTTACTTCTTACTGAAAACGCTTAGGAAAATAAAAATTGTTAAATAGGTATGGTTATTTTTTCCCTTCGTTGATATGGCGAAGACAAATACTTCACATAGGTACAGGTCATTAATAGGTTAAAATGGGTGCAGAAACTTATACACCAAGCATTAATTTTTAAAATTACAATATGTGGGACATTTTGAAAATCGCCTGTAATTTAGACATAAACTGTTAATTCGTCAGAAACTGTTGTAACTAGAAAGCTGAAACTTGGTATTGCTCCATTCTTGATCGATCACAGAAATAAATGGTATAAATTTGAAACAAACCTAACAAAAGCTTCAGATATTTCAATTTCCATCCTTAAGCCCCCCCCCCCCCCAAACCCATGTTCTTTGTTTTTGTTTCTTGACATAGTTAATTACTCCACACCTTTCTGCACATTATGGTTCTTACTTAGTGAAGTGGATTTATATGTATTTTAATTATACGACAATATCTGTTATTTTAATGTTGCTGTGGAGCCATTTGTGAAATTTGGAATAAATGTAGAACTATTTCGTCTAGGGAACCGCAAAGTAGTATGTGTTTAGCGAATTTGTTGTGGAATATGTTGTGATGATTGCCATTTTGTTATAGAGCATTTTAAGAGACATTTTACTAAAATTATGCATTTCTAAGTGTTTAGTTAGCAAAGTTTTAGAGGCTATTTAAGTGCCTATTTTGTCCATTTTAGTGTCTTTTTGCCTGCCTATTTCACACATTTTAGTGCCTATAAATCCGCTCCCTAATCATTAGTTTCTCTAAAGGCTACATAATTGTTATAAAATTTTCATGTATGTGCTGTTAAGCGTTTGAGAAAAAACGGGTCATCAAGTTGTAATATGCAGTTTGCCATTTGAGTTCTGTCTTGCGTCACTTCTCAACTTCTAACAGAATCCTGTACGTTTGTCTTGTTCTCCTTTGAAATAGTTGTACATTTTACATTCTGGACAGCGCCGTAATTATATAACAGTTGAGGAGTACATTGGTATGTTGCATCTTTCTTCATGCAACAACTTATAAGGAGAGAATGTAGTAATCGAGTGAGGTTACATCAAACTCAATGGAATTCTTGAGATTGCAAAAACAACGCAAACAGGTCATTAGACTTCGAGAACTTATCGGGAAACAAGCCAAGTGAAAAGACGATTAGAAATCGACGTTTCGGTAACGTACTTCTCTCCCATCATCAGGATAGTTTAACAAATGTTATAACCACAAGCGTATAGCTGGATATAACACAGCCAATACTCGAATCACTGAACAAAAGACTGCAGTAAATTGTATGCCAGGTCAGGAGATTCACCCTGACCGATTAATTTCCATTAATTGTACCTAATAGTGCTTAACTATAAAGCCCGGAACTTAAAGTACTTACAGCATAGTAAGTCGCTATTAAGGTAGTTGTCTCATGTGTTTATGAGAACTCCAAGTGGTTTACCGGGAGAAACACGAGTCAGTTGGAGAATTTAATGTCATGTCGGCACGTTGGCCATAGTAGCTCAATGGTTTTGAGCGACTGGACGGAGACCAGAAGATCCGTTGGTTCAAATCCCGGCTATGACACTGAATTTTTCAGTCTGACTCTACGGTTTCGTAGTTTTTTGTAATTTACGTCCTCCAACGCCAAGTCATATCGGACGGTGAGTGAAATGGTTGAAATGATGTTCAAATGAGCCCAGGGTCCATAGAGCTTAGAGTTATCCGACATTCGTCTTCAAGGATAAGGGAAAACCTCGGAAAAACCTTATCCAGGTAACTCACCCTGACCGAGATTCGAACTCGGGACCTCTTGAACGTGAGGCAGACATGCTACCAGCTAGGCTACCGAGGCGGGCACCCTTTCGTAGTGCGTCCTACACATGGCCAGTATGAAAGAACAATTAATTTCCATTAATTGACCTAATAGTGGTCCGAACTATAAAGCCCGGGCCTTAAAGTACTTGCAGCATAGTAAGTCGCCATTAAGGTAGTTGTCTCGTGTGTTTATGAGAACTCCTAGTGGTTTACCGGGAACAACACGAGTCAGTTGGAGAATTTAATGTCATACCCGGGCCTTAAAGTACTTGCAGCATAGTAAGTCGCCATTAAGGTAGTTGTCTCATGTGTTTATGAGAACTCCTAGTGGTTTATCGGGAAAAACACGAGTCAGTTGGAGAATTTAATGTCATACCCGGACCTTAAAGTACTTACAGCATAGTAAGTCGTCATTAAGGTAGTTGTCTCATGTGTTTATGAGAACTCCTAGTGGTTTACCGGGAGAAACACGAGTCAGTTGGAGAATTTAATGTCATACCCGGGCCTTAAAGTACTTACAGTATAGTAAGTCGCCATTAAGGTAGTTGTCTCATGTGTTTATGAGAACTCCTAGTGGTTTACCGGGAAAAACCCGAGTCAGTTGGAGAATTTAATGTCATACCCGGGCCTTAAAGTACTTACAGCATAGTAAGTCGCCATTAAGGTAGTTGTCTCATGTGTTTATGAGAACTCCTAGTGGTTTACCGGGAAAACACGAGTCAGTTGGAGAATTTAATGTCATACCCGGACCTTAAAGTACTTACAGCATAGTAAGTCGTCATTAAGGTAGTTGTCTCATGTGTTTATGAGAACTCCTAGTGGTTTATCGGGAAAAACACGAGTCAGTTGGAGAATTTAATGTCATACCCGGAACTTAAAGTACTTACAGCATAGTAAGTCGTCATTAAGGTAGTTGTCTCATGTGTTTATGAGAACTCCTAGTGGTTTACCGGGAACAACACGAGTCAGTTGGAGAATTTAATGTCATACCCGGGCCTTAAAGTACTTACAGTATAGTAAGTCGCCATTAAGGTAGTTGTCTCATGTGTTTATGAGAACTCCTAGTGGTTTATCGGGAAAAACACGAGTCAATTAGAGAATTTAATGTCATGTTGGCACGTTGGCCATAGTAGCTCAATGGTTTAGAGCGGCTGGATGGAGACCAGAAGATTGGTGGTTTAAATCCCGGCTATGGCATTGAATTTTTCAGTCTGGCTCTACCCTTTCATAGTGCATCCTACACACAGCTAGTGTGAAAGAACAATTAATTTCCATTATCATTATTATTATCGGTATCATTATCATTAGGTATTAGTATTTTATTAGTATTTTATTAGTATTTTATTAGTATTTTATCATTAGTATTCACTTATGTGCGTAAATATTACTGTACATAAACACTGTTATGTTCATAAGAATGAATAAATAAATATAAGAGGGCAGATATTTTTATGGCATGTGGAGTGACGTAATGCCGAAAAGCGTGGGAGCCGAAATCTGAGATGTGTCCATGTGTTCAATGTTTCCAGGCGGCAGCATATGGAAAGCAGTCAGCAGATGTACTGTCCTAGCACTACAGCCGACCCAGACACCGGACAGATTAAGGTAACGTACCTACTTGCATGCTATCAGCATTACCAGCTCTGTGGGGCACGCATTCGGGAGGTCCCGGTTCGATTTCCGTGGTCGCCAGGCGGATGCTTGGTAGGTTAGTTACATCCCAAATTTCCTAACCCTCCATTTCATCTCCATTATCGTTTCACATTATCTACCATCCGGTGTCTCTTTCAGTATAGAAGTGTCGGTGGAAGTCTCGGCGGTGCATGGCAGGATGATATAGTCCTGGTAAACACTTCCTCTTTCAGTGGGACGGTTTCCGGTCTCCGAGCTGCCCTATTGGGCCTATTATGTGTTTCAAATGGGAAAGGTTCTGGTGTCCAGCTAATCAGATGCCGTATCACACTCAGCGTTGACAGCTTGTTACCCCACTCCTTTTATATTTCCCTACACTCATACAACATGCAGGTCTGCTTGGCGCTAGATGTAAGGGTAAGCGAATTATATTTCACAAACATTTACAATGATGCAGTTGCCAAAATAAAAATTGGAAAAAGCATTTTCGCAAATTTATCTATTTAAATACTATAACTATAATTATAGTTTATGAATTACCTGCTTTTCTAATCCAAATGCGGGACACACTTGTTTTACCTACACCACATGCTTCAGCAGTAAGCCGTTGACCATTTTTGAAATCGAACTGATTTCTGTATTCCTCATTGCCCAATTTTTTTGAAGAACGTGTACACCTTAAAAACAATACTTCGAGCATGACTTCGCAATAATTGCCTTTTTGACTCGCCACTAAATTCACCACAAGAAGCCATTGCAGTATTTAACCCTTACTCTACTGTTGTGTAAAGAACAACTGAATGATATTGATCTGAACTTCCTGAGTAAATAAACACTTCTTATCCACCATTAATTCATAAATATAAGCATACAGCATTCCACAGGCTAACAGAAAATGAAGTATTTGCTCTTTCTCGAATTTAACATCTTCACTTATTCACAGTAATTCTTTTATTACGTCATGTCAGTAGTTTAAATTTCAGTTCTGAGTAATTAAAAGTATATATACCAACCACTTTGAACTCTGTAGAGTAAATAGAAATTACGAACCATTCATAAACAAAGATATGTGGCCAGACACGTTCTGCCAGGGCAGCAGGAAATTTGTTTCCTCTCGCTCGAATTGACTTATTCAAAGTAATTCTTTTATCACGTCATGTCAAACATTTACCTTTCAGTTCTGAATAAATACAAATATACGTACCCGCACACATACCAACCGATAATGATATTCACACAGTGCTTACGTCGCGATTTATTGTTAAAATACAGGTAATAGTGTTTAATTTTGATTAGAAAAACTATTTGATCTAAAACTATGGGGGTTTCATGGTTATGTTAGATATATTACTCACTACATACCACATGGACCAGTTTTGGCGAGATCTGAATGTTTGTCTTAGCGCGAATAGTAGTTCATAAAGATTTATTAGTTTGCCGCTCGTCACACACCACTTAGGGGGGAATGCAATACGACAACACCGCAGGACTCCGATTGGTTGCTACCCTAGTAGCGCTCAAGGACAGACACCTTCCTATTTGAAACACATAATAGTATAATAGTAATACTAGTATTATAATATAAATAATAATATTATTATAATTATAATAATAGCTGCCCTAGTATTTTGTTTTGGTGTTGTTTTTGTTTAATTTTAGTAGCAGTAGTTTTAATATCTGTAAAAAAATTGCATAAACTATATAAAAATTAATAAATATAAAAATGTGGAATATTTATACCCTGGCTTGAGAAATTAGGTGCCAGGGTAAGGTATTACAGATTTTTATTTATATATTTTGTCCTATTCGGCCGTTTCCTGACCACGATAAATATTGGAGACCCTGCCCTTTGCACAGTCGTGACTCCTTGTGTCGGCCGCCCTCTGTCTTCTCTCGCCTCATCCTTTCTCCCGGGATGTGCCACTTGGGGCTTAGGTACAATAAATCACAGGTTTCGGTGCCAAATCCCCTCCATAGTAATCCTAATACTTTCACCTTACCCCTACTCCCACCTAGCTAGAGGCATAAGTTGAACGAATTATATTGGTCGTGGGCCCTGCCCCTCTGAACCTTGTCGTAGTGTCATACTTTACTGATTATTTGCGGGAGTGTTGCATCTTGGTTCATTCTTATCCAGACATAAACTCGTGAAGGAGAGGTCCATGGTTTAAATTAGTGCTGCGTGACTTAATCGATTAACCGAAACGATTAATCGATTAATTTTTTATTTTAGATTAAAGATTAAAACTTTAATCGAGTCCATTAAAATGAATCGATTACAATAAATATTAATCAAAGCTCTTTTAGCCAAATTTGGCCCTCTTTGTTTTGATGTATTGCTTCCGACGTAAGCAGTCTTTCCAACTCATCAAGCTATCACTAGACACATAATGTTCTTTGAACTTTGAGATAATATAACTCCTGATAGCTAAAGGAAATCACTCTGAACCCCGAGAGAGTCTAAATAACACTTCTGTTGTGAAATATTCTAAGAGGTACATAACTACATAAAGATGCTGACAGAGAGGTTTCTTTCCTTACAGCTTGTGTGTGACAACATATCCTATACAACAGATTATTTATCGCTTGCTAGCATAAACTGAACTGTACAACCTTGAACCGAACACTTCGATTACGCAGCTATAGAATCAATAGCTGATCTCTCTTCTCAGGGCTGGTGGTAGTGTAACTTTGCTGTTAACTGCAGTAGGACAGTAACGTTTCTGAGTTCGTGACAGTGAGTGAAAGTTTTGTGTTAAAAAAGCGAAGATAAGGAAAAACGTTATAAAAGCAACTGCATGTCAGTCTCACAAATTTTAGTAGATATTGATATAATACGTTACTAAGTAATTACTTACAAAAATATTGTAGATCTAATTCAATACATATATAAAGCATGTGCACTTGATGCAAACACAAATTTTGAATCTAAATATTCAAAAGTTTCATAAATATTGAAATGAGGGCTGTTGAATAAAGAATGATCATATCTTTTTACGATCATAATTTTTTTCACTAAAATTCAATCTTATTATATTCTGTTAGCTTAATGTGAAACAAACACACCTTAGTACTTCCATTGTTGGTACTCCTGGTTCACGCATGTGAGAGCCAGGCAAGTTCAGACATGTTCAGTATCGCCTACCGCTGCAATGGAGGTAACATGCAGTTAAAGTTGATGTTAGAGGAAGATCTGGAGTTTCTTTCAAACGTAATCACTGCTGATGAAACTTGGCTACATCATTTTGATCCTGAGAGCAAACAGCAAAGCTTGGTTTGTAAATCTCCATCACCAACCCCCAAAAAAGCAAAAGTGGTTGTTTCTGCTGGGAAAGTGTTGGTCATCTCATTCTTTTATATTCATGAGATGGTTTATCAGCATGTTGTACCTGCACACACATCAGTAACTGGACAATATTACAGGGATGTCCTGAAAATATTGCAAGTCCATATCAGGCGCTAAAGACCACATTTCCATGAAGCAGGCTGGATGCTGCACCCGATAATGCGCGGCCGCATATTGCCAATGTTGTTGCTGAATATCTTGCAAAAATCAAGGTGAAGTGCATCCCTCACCCTCCCTATAGTCCGGATATAGCCCCATGTGACTTTTTTCTATTCCCTAACTTGAAGAAACGCCTTCGCGGGTGGCATTATCCATTATCAGAAGCAGTGGTGAAGGCTGCGGAGGCGATTTTGAAGGATCTCTCAAAAAATGGTTTCCAGCATGTCTTTGAAGACTGGCAGAAATGCTGGGACAAGTGCATTACATTAAGAGGAGACTATTTTGAGAAGAACCATCAAAATTATGAGGATGAGTAAAGATACGTTGTCAAAAAAATGGTGTTCATTCTTTATTGAACAGCCCTCGTATTTTATATAATCCTTACACTTAATTTTCAAACAGATAATATCTCGATTAATCGATAGATTAGTCGATTAAGGTAACACGGTTAATCGATTCAAAATGTTGATCGATCTACAGCACCGGAAGGCCTTTTTCCAGTCATAACGGTCAGATGCCGCGAGGCAGTGGTGGCTGAAGCATGAATACTGCCACATTAGCTGCCGGTTTGTATATATAATTAAGCATAATTAACGTCATTTAGCAAACAGGTAGAAGATATCTGACTGTGAATGGAAAAAAAAAGGAAGCAAATGGTTAAAACGATGCTCAGTTATATATGCACCAATAATAGCTACTTTTTCTTTCACTGCACATCGACTGGCACCAAGCGCCATCTAGCAATAACAACCGCAACTAATCACGTACAGCAGGTCGTCAGGCGAATGCTGGGTAGGTTAATTATCTTCCCGTATTTCCTGTCCCTCCATTTCATCTCCATTATCATTTCACATTATCTCTCATCTGGTGGTATGTCTCAGGTAGAACTCTCAGCGAAAGTCTCGGTGTTGCATGGCGGGACGATACGCTCCTTCGCTAGGATGGTCTCCGTTTCAGGACCACGGTGGGTGAGATGCCGGTTGTACTGGCATTCCGGGGAGTTTCCAAGTGGTCAATTGTAAAACCCTGCCCTCTGCACTGCCGTGACTCCTTGGTTCGGCCAGCCTGTCTCCTCTCACGTCATCCTTCCTCCCGGGGATGCCCCACTTGGTGGTTTAGGTACAATATATCAAGACTTGTCGCAGTGCCGAATCCCCTCCGAACGATTCCATCCTATTCTAACACTACTAAATCAAGTTTTTTACTATTATGTGTTTCAAATCGGAGAGTATTTGTCCTTGAGCGCTATTAGGTTAGCAACCAATCGGAGTCCTGCGGTGTTGTCCTATTGTATTCCCCCTAAGTGGTGTGTGACGAGCTGCAAATTAATAAATTTCTAATAAATACTATCGCGCTAAGACAAAAATTCAGATTTTGCAAAAACTGGTTCATGTGGAAGGTAGATAGTAATATATTTAACATAACCATGAAAACCACATATTTTTAGCTCAAATAGTTTTCCTAATACAAATAAAGAAAATACGAGGGCTGTTCAATAAGGAATGATCACTTTTTTTTTTTTTTTTTTGACAACGTACCTTTACTCATCCTCATAATTTTGATGGTCGTTCTCAATAGTCTCCCCTTAATACGATGCGCCTGTCCCAGCGTTTGTGCCAGTCTTGAAAGACATGCTGGAAACTTTTTTTGAGAGATTCTGCAAAATCGCCTCCGCAGCCTTCACCACTGCTTCTGATTATGCATAATGCCTCCCACGAAGGCGTTTCTTCAAGTTAGGGAATAGAAAAAAGTCACATGGGGCTAAATCCGGACTATAGGGAGGGTGAGACATGATCTTCACGTTGATTTTTGCAAGATATTCAGCAACAACATTGGCAATATGCAGCCGCGCATTATCGTGGTGCAGCATCCAGCCTGCTTCATGGAAATGTGGTCTTTTGCGCCTGATATGGACTTGCAATGTTTTCAGGAGATCCCTGCAGTATTGTCCAGTTACTGATGTGTGTGCAGGTGCAACATGCTGATAAACCATTCCATGAATATCAAAGAATGAGATGACCATAACTTTCCCAGCAGAAGCAACCACTTTTGCTTTTTTGAAGGGTTGGTGATGAAGGAGATTTCCACACTGAGCTTTGCTGTTTGCTCACAGGATCAAAATGATGTAGCCAAGTTTCATCAGCAGTGATTACGTTTGCAAGAAGCTTCAGATCTTCCTCTAACAGCAACTTTAACTGCATGTTACCTCCATTGTAGCGGTAAGCGATACTGAAAATGTCTGAATTTGCCTAGTTCTCACAGGCGGGAACCAGGAGTACCAACAATGAAACTACTATGGCATTTTTGTTTGACATTAAGCTAACACGATATAATAACATTGAATTTTAGTGCGAAAAATTATGACCGTAAAAATTATGATATTTCTTTATTGAACAGCCTTCGTACCATTATATTATAATAAGGCATTGCGAAGTAAGCACTGTAATGAATATCATTATTGGTTGGCATATATGCATGAACGTATATTTGAAATTATCAGAACTCAAACATAAACATTTGACATGACGTGGTGAAAGAATTATATACCTTGAATAAACCAATGTGTTTGTTAAATTCAATGAGAGGAAACAATACACTTCCTGCTAGTCTGGCAGATCGTGTCTAGCCACAATTTATCTTTGTTTATGAGTGGTTCGTAATCTCTATTTACTCTAGAGAGTTCAAAGCAGTATTATTCAGTTACCCTTGCATGAAAAAGTGTATCAGCTGGATCAATGAGACACGATCCACCTTCCCCCTTACTACTGCCAGAACAATCCAATTGAGTTAATGTGGGCTCAAATTATGTTGCAAACAGAAATAATATTTCAAACTGACTGACGTTGAACGACTTGTTCACAAAGAAATTTACAAGGAACACAATACTGGAAAAACTGCGTGAGACATCAGATAAACTACAAGAAGACGACTTTTGGAAAGAAATAGCACGTAACGAGATTTTGGAACCTATCATCATAAATTTTCTACTTTATTGGTAAACATGTCCGTATTAGTACACAAATAATTTAAAATGGTTCTTTAAGGCAGTGCCAGGGCACGAAGACACTGCCCTCGGAGCCACCCCTGTAGGTACCCTAAACTTCGCTTTGAACGTTTCCATCATCAGAGCCCAAGCTCTGTCAAGCTCGCCTGACATTAAATGAGGAACTAAGTTCATGGCTTCTCGACGATGACCGTGGATGGCATCATCAATGTTTATACGAATACAAGGAACTTCAGTACGTGGCCACAGAAATAACAAAAGCAATGTCAAAACTTTGCTGTTACTAATGTCACGAACGGAAGAACGTTATTCCTAGAATTGAATTTATCGCGTTTTAGAAACTGAATTCCATTTTGCATCATACCTTACTTGTAAAACCAGTTGCAGATATTAAAGCTACAAAATATTTTGTACAATTGGGAATAACACTGTGGATGTCCACATGAAAACAATAAGATGAAAACTAAGTTGTTGTATTATAGTTTTGTTTAATAATTCAACTCTTATATAAAATAAAAATAGGTCTTTGCAACTCTTGTTTGATATACACTGGGTCACAAAAATAATTTTTGAAAGTTTCGAGCACTTCATGAGGCAATTCCTACTAATTATATATATATATATATATATATATATATATATATATATATATATATATATATATATATATATGACAATGAAAAATTTGTATTAGCTCTAGTTTCTATGATATACACGAGGTGGAATTATTACATATTAACGGATTCAGAGACAGAAAAGGATACATTTTAATTACATACATGCTAACAACAATAAAAGTGCATTTGATTTTTTTAAACTGGTAATTACATGCTAAGAGTTCTAAATTGCTGGAAAAATACTTCGCAGATTGAAATTAAATGTTCTTTCACACTGGCCGTGTGTAGGCTAAATTGTGGAAACGTAGAGTCAGACTGAAAATTTAAATGCAATAGCCGGGATTTGAACCACTGATATTCTGGTTTCCGTCCAGCCGCTCTAACCATTGATCTACTATGGTCAACGTGCCGATATGACAAATTCTCCAACTGACTCGTATGGCATTGAGTCAGTATGGCATTTAGCCTACACACGGCCAGTGTGAAAGAACAATTAATTTCCATTAATTGACCTAGTAATGGTTAACTATAAAGCCTAGTCCTTAAAGTATTTACATGTTGTAAGTCGCTATTAAGGTAGTTGTGTTTATGAGAACTCCTAGAGGTTTACCGGAAAAAGCACGTGTCAGTTGGAGAATTTAATGTCATGTTGGCACGTTGGCCATAGCAGCACAATGGTTAGAGCGGCTGGACGGAAACCAGAAGATCCGTGGTTAAAATCCCGGCTATGGCATTGAATTTTTCAGTCTGACTCTACGTTTCCATTTCGCAGATAGTCGTGTCTGAAGAGAATCATGTTGTGGCCTATTGACTTTGTCGTCTTTTAGCTTGCCTCTTGTGATGGAGTGCCGCAGAATCCCTATACAAAGACCAACAGTAATCCGCAAACATTACTTCATTCCAACGGCCCTGATATCTTTGTTCCATAACATAAATGTCTTAATGGAGTCTCTCACCATGTTCATCACTAACAGCTCCACAACTAGGAGGGGAAAAGTCTAGGTGAGAGTGGAGAAAATGGTTCTTAAGGGACATGTTGCAGGAACACTGTCACCAAATGCTTGTAGTTGTCATCTCTTTTGTTGCCTAAAAATCCATGAACAACACCCTTAAAGGCTTCCCAAGCTTCCTTTTCTTTCCCCTCCAAAATTTGGTCAAATACAGGATCCTTTACAAGTTCTCTTATTTGTGGTCCGACAAAAATGCCTTCCTTAACTTTTGCATCAGTTAATGTCCAAAGTTTCTCTATAATTGTGTTTTGTTATTTGACATTTGTGCCAACTCCCAAAAAAATTCCCCCATATTTAAAATCATCACTCTAAAAATAAATGTCACTTTAACTTTAAAACAAGAGCTAATCTATCATTTTTATGGTGATTTTTGAATTCAGCAGATGGAAATACATGTAAACTCACTATTTTATGCCCGAATCATTTTCATTGTTGCCCAGTGTATAATTAAACATTTTGAAGAGCTTAATTATACTTCTATATTTGGCAGAAACCTTCAGTAACTGTTTAAAATGTCACTGACTTTGTGAGTTGGGGGCACAAAGGGCCCTGCTCTCCCTACGTCGCGCCTATGACTATTACTACTGCTTCACTTACGAGGGCTGTTCAATAAAGTTCTTTACTCCCATACCAGGATAAAACGTTTCGCCGGTATCCCCCGCCATTCATTCCATCAGCTGCTCCACCATCCTTTCTTCCGTCACTATCACCTTCACTTACGTACCTTTTTCTTCACTCCCATACAGGACAAAACGTTTCCATGTTTTCCCCCGCCATTCATTCCATCAGCTGCTCCACCATCCTTTCTTCCGTCACTGTCACCTTCACTTACGTACCTTTTTCTTCACTCCCATACCGGACAAAACGTTTCCATGGTTTCCCCCGCCATTCATTCCATCAGCTGCTCCACCATCCATTCTTCCGTCACTGTCACCTTCACTTACGTACCTTTTTCTTCACTCCCATACCGGACAAAACGTTTCCATGGTTTCCCCCGCCATTCATTACATCAGCTGCTCCACCATCCTTTCTTTCATCACTGTCACCTTTACTTATGTACCTTTTTCTTCACTCCCATACCAGGACAAAACGTTTCCATGGTTTCCCCCGCCATTCATTCCATCAGCTGCTCCATCATCCTTTCTTCCGTCACTGTCACCTTCACTTACGTACCTTTTTCTTCACTCCCATACCAGGACAAAACGTTTCGCCGGTTTCCCCCGCCATTCATTCCATCAACTTCTCCACCATCCTTTCTTTCATCATTGTCACCTTCACTTATGTACCTTTTTCTTCACTCCCATACCAGAATAAAACATTTCGCCGGTTTCCCCTACTATTCATTCCATCAGCTGCTCCATCATCCTTTCTTCCGTCACTGTCACCTTCACTTACGTACCTTTTTCTTCACTCCCATACCAGGACAAAACGTTTCGCCGGTTTCCCCCGCCATTCATTCCATCAGCTGCTCCACCATCCTTTCTTTCATCACTGTCACCTTCACTTATGTACCTTTTTCTTCACTCCCATACCAGGACAAAACGTTTCCATGGTTTCCCCCGCCATTCATTCCATCAGCTGCTCCATCATCCTTTCTTCCGTCACTGTCACCTTCACTTACGTACCTTTTTCTTCACTCCCATACCAGGACAAAACAGTTTCCATGGTTTCCCCCGCCATTCATTCCATCAGCTGCTCCATCATCCTTTCTTCCGTCACTGTCACCTTCACTTACGTACCTTTTTCTTCACTCCCATACCAGGACAAAACGTTTCGCCGGTTTCCCCCGCCATTCATTCCATCAACTTCTCCACCATCCTTTCTTTCATCATTGTCACCTTCACTTATGTACCTTTTTCTTCACTCCCATACCAGAATAAAACATTTCGCCGGTTTCCCCTACTATTCATTCCATCAGCTGCTCCATCATCCTTTCTTCCGTCACTGTCACCTTCACTTACGTACCTTTTTCTTCACTCCCATACCAGGACAAAACGTTTCGCCGGTTTCCCCCGCCATTCATTCCATCAGCTGCTCCACCATCCTTTCTTTCATCACTGTCACCTTCACTTATGTACCTTTTTCTTCACTCCCATACCAGGACAAAACGTTTCCATTGTTTCCCCCGCCATTCATTCCATCAGCTGCTCCATCATCCTTTCTTCCGTCACTGTCACCTTTACTTATGTACCTTTTTCTTCACTCCCATACCAGGACAAAACGTTTCCATGGTTTCCCCCGCCATTCATTCCATCATCTGCTCCACCATCCTTTCTTCCGTCACTGTCACCTTCACATATGTACCTTTTTCTTCACTCCCATACCAGGACAAAACGTTTCCATGGTTTCCCCCGCCATTTATTCCATCATCTGCTCCACCATCCTTTCTTCCGTCACTGTCACCTTCACATATGTACCTTTTTCTTCACTCCCATACCAGGACAAAACGTTTCCATGGTTTCCCCCGCCATTCATTCCATCAGCTGCTCCATCATCCTTTCTTCCGTCACTGTCACCTTCACTTATGTACCTTTTTCTTCACTCCCATACCAGGACAAAACGTTTCCATGGTTTCCCCCGCCATTCATTCCATCAGCTTCTCCACCATCCTTTCTTCCGTCACTGTCACCTTTACTTATGTACCTTTTTCTTCACTCCCATACCAGGACAAAACGTTTCCATGGTTTCCCCCGCCATTCATTCCATCAGCTGCTCCATCATCCCTTCTTCCGTCACTGTCACCTTCACTTATGTACCTTTTTCTTCACTCCCATACCAGGACAAAACGTTTCCATGGTTTCCCCCGCCATTCATTCCATCAGCTGCTCCATCATCCTTTCTTCCGTCACTGTCACCTTTACTTATGTACCTTTTTCTTCACTCCCATACCAGGACAAAACGTTTCCATGGTTTCCCCCGCCATTCATTCCATCAGCTTCTCCACCATCCTTTCTTCCGTCACTGTCACCTTCACTTATGTACCTTTTTATTCACTCCCATACCAGGACAAAACGTTTCCATGGTTTCCCCCGCCATTCATTCCATCAGCTGCTCCATCATCCTTTCTTCCGTCACTGTCACCTTCACTTATGTACCTTTTTCTTCACTCCCATACCAGGACAAAACGTTTCCATGGTTTCCCCCGCCATTCATTCCATCAGCTTCTCCACCATCCTTTCTTCCGTCACTGTCACCTTTACTTATGTACCTTTTTCTTCACTCCCATACCAGGACAAAACGTTTCCATGGTTTCCCCCGACATTCATTCCATCATCTGCTCCACCATCCTTTCTTTCATCACTGTCACCTTCACTTATGTACCTTTTTCTTCACTCCCATACCAGGACAAAACGTTTCCACGGTTTCCCCCGCCATTCATTCCATCATCTGCTCCACCATCCTTTCTTCCGTCACTGTCACCTTCACTTATGTACCTTTTTCTTCACTCCCATACCGGACAAAACGTTTCCATGGTTTCCCCCGCCATTCATTCCATCAGCTGCTCCACCATACTTTCTTCCGTCACTGTCACCTTCACTTACGTACCTTTTTCTTCACTCCCATACCAGGACGAAACGTTTCCATGGTTTCCCCCGCCATTCATTCCATCAGCTGCTCCATCATCCTTTCTTCCGTCACTGTCACCTTCACTTACGTACCTTTTTCTTCACTCCCATACCAGGACAAAACGTTTCCATGGTTTCCCCCGCCATTCATTCCATCAGCTGCTCCACCATCCTTTCTTCCGTCACTGTCACCTTCACTTACGTACCTTTTTCTTCACTCCCATACCAGCACAAAACGTTTCCATGGTTTCCCCCGCCATTCATTCCATCAGCTGCTCCATCATCCTTTCTTCCGTCGCTGTCACCTTCACTTACGTACCTTTTTCTTCACTCCCATACCAGGACAAAACGTTTCCATGGTTTCCCCCGCCATTCATTCCATCAGCTGCTCCACCATCCTTTCTTCCGTCACTGTCACCTTCACTTACGTACCTTTTTCTTCACTCCCATACCGGACAAAACGTTTCCATGGTTTCCCCCGCCATTCATTCCATCAGCTGCTCCACCATCCTTTCTTCCGTCACTGTCACCTTCACTTACGTACCTTTTTCTTCACTCCCATACCGGACAAAACGTTTCCATGGTTTCCCCCGCCATTCATTACATCAGCTGCTCCACCATCCTTTCTTTCATCACTGTCACCTTTACTTATGTACCTTTTTCTTCACTCCCATACCAGGACAAAACGTTTCCATGGTTTCCCCCGCCATTCATTCCATCAGCTGCTCCACCATCCTTTCTTTCATCACTGTCACCTTCACTTATGTACCTTTTTCTTCACTCCCATACCAGGACAAAACGTTTCCATGTTTTCCCCCGCCATTCATTCCATCAGCTGCTCCACCATCCTTTCTTCCGTCACTGTCACCTTCACTTACGTACCTTTTTCTTCACTCCCATACCGGACAAAACGTTTCCATGGTTTCCCCCGCCATTCATTCCATCAGCTGCTCCACCATCCTTTCTTCCGTCACTGTCACCTTTACTTATGTACCTTTTTCTTCACTCCCATACCAGGACAAAACGTTTCCATGGTTTCCCCCGCCATTCATTCCATCAGCTGCTCCACCATCCTTTCTTCCGTCACTGTCACCTTCACTTATGTACCTTTTTCTTCACTCCCATACCAGGACAAAACGTTTCCATGGTTTCCCCCGCCATTCATTCCATCAGCTGCTCCATCATCCTTTCTTCCGTCACTGTCACCTTCACTTACGTACCTTTTTCTTCACTCCCATACCAGGACAAAACGTTTCCATGGTTTCCCCCGCCATTCATTCCATCAGCTGCTCCACCATCCTTTCTTCCGTCACTGTCACCTTTACTTATGTACCTTTTTCTTCACTCCCATACCAGGACAAAACGTTTCCATGGTTTCCCCCGCCATTCATTCCATCATCTGCTCCACCATCCTTTCTTCCGTCACTGTCACCTTCACATATGTACCTTTTTCTTCACTCCCATACCAGGACAAAACGTTTCCATGGTTTCCCCCGCCATTTATTCCATCATCTGCTCCACCATCCTTTCTTCCGTCACTGTCACCTTCACATATGTACCTTTTTCTTCACTCCCATACCAGGACAAAACGTTTCCAGGGTTTCCCCCGCCATTCATTCCATCATCTGCTCCACCATCCTTTCTTCCGTCACTGTCACCTTCACTTATGTACCTTTTTCTTCACTCCCATACCAGGACAAAACGTTTCCATGGTTTCCCCCGCCATTCATTCCATCAGCTGCTCCACCATCCTTTCTTCCGTCACTGTCACCTTCACTTATGTACCTTTTTCTTCACTCCCATACCAGGACAAAACGTTTCCATGGTTTCTCCCGCCATTCATTCCATCAGCTGCTCCATCATCCTTTCTTCCGTCACTGTCACCTTCACATATGTACCTTTTTCTTCACTCCCATACCAGGACAAAACGTTTCCATGGTTTCCCCCGCCATTTATTCCATCATCTGCTCCACCATCCTTTCTTCCGTCACTGTCACCTTCACATATGTACCTTTTTCTTCACTCCCATACCAGGACAAAACGTTTCCATGGTTTCCCCCGCCATTCATTCCATCAGCTGCTCCATCATCCTTTCTTCCGTCACTGTCACCTTCACTTATGTACCTTTTTCTTCACTCCCATACCAGGACAAAACGTTTCCATGGTTTCCCCCGCCATTCATTCCATCAGCTTCTCCACCATCCTTTCTTCCGTCACTGTCACCTTTACTTATGTACCTTTTTCTTCACTCCCATACCAGGACAAAACGTTTCCATGGTTTCCCCCGCCATTCATTCCATCAGCTGCTCCACCATCCTTTCTTCCGTCACTGTCACCTTCACTTACGTACCTTTTTCTTCACTCCCATACCGGACAAAACGTTTCCATGGTTTCCCCCGCCATTCATTCCATCAGCTGCTCCACCATCCTTTCTTCCGTCACTGTCACCTTCACTTACGTACCTTTTTCTTCACTCCCATACCGGGCAAAACGTTTCCATGGTTTCCCCCGCCATTCATTACATCAGCTGCTCCACCATCCTTTCTTTCATCACTGTCACCTTTACTTATGTACCTTTTTCTTCACTCCCATACCAGGACAAAACGTTTCCATGGTTTCCCCCGCCATTCATTCCATCAGCTGCTCCACCATCCTTTCTTTCATCACTGTCACCTTCACTTATGTACCTTTTTCTTCACTCCCATACCAGGACAAAACGTTTCCATGTTTTCCCCCGCCATTCATTCCATCAGCTGCTCCACCATCCTTTCTTCCGTCACTGTCACCTTCACTTACGTACCTTTTTCTTCACTCCCATACCGGACAAAACGTTTCCATGGTTTCCCCCGCCATTCATTCCATCAGCTGCTCCACCATCCTTTCTTCCGTCACTGTCACCTTTACTTATGTACCTTTTTCTTCACTCCCATACCAGGACAAAACGTTTCCATGGTTTCCCCCGCCATTCATTCCATCAGCTGCTCCACCATCCTTTCTTCCGTCACTGTCACCTTCACTTATGTACCTTTTTCTTCACTCCCATACCAGGACAAAACGTTTCCATGGTTTCCCCCGCCATTCATTCCATCAGCTGCTCCATCATCCTTTCTTCCGTCACTGTCACCTTCACTTACGTACCTTTTTCTTCACTCCCATACCAGGACAAAACGTTTCCATGGTTTCCCCCGCCATTCATTCCATCAGCTGCTCCACCATCCTTTCTTCCGTCACTGTCACCTTTACTTATGTACCTTTTTCTTCACTCCCATACCAGGACAAAACGTTTCCATGGTTTCCCCCGCCATTCATTCCATCATCTGCTCCACCATCCTTTCTTCCGTCACTGTCACCTTCACATATGTACCTTTTTCTTCACTCCCATACCAGGACAAAACGTTTCCATGGTTTCCCCCGCCATTTATTCCATCATCTGCTCCACCATCCTTTCTTCCGTCACTGTCACCTTCACATATGTACCTTTTTCTTCACTCCCATACCAGGACAAAACGTTTCCATGGTTTCCCCCGCCATTCATTCCATCATCTGCTCCACCATCCTTTCTTCCGTCACTGTCACCTTCACTTATGTACCTTTTTCTTCACTCCCATACCAGGACAAAACGTTTCCATGGTTTCCCCCGCCATTCATTCCATCAGCTGCTCCACCATCCTTTCTTCCGTCACTGTCACCTTCACTTATGTACCTTTTTCTTCACTCCCATACCAGGACAAAACGTTTCCATGGTTTCTCCCGCCATTCATTCCATCAGCTGCTCCATCATCCTTTCTTCCGTCACTGTCACCTTCACATATGTACCTTTTTCTTCACTCCCATACCAGGACAAAACGTTTCCATGGTTTCCCCCGCCATTTATTCCATCATCTGCTCCACCATCCTTTCTTCCGTCACTGTCACCTTCACATATGTACCTTTTTCTTCACTCCCATACCAGGACAAAACGTTTCCATGGTTTCCCCCGCCATTCATTCCATCAGCTGCTCCATCATCCTTTCTTCCGTCACTGTCACCTTCACTTATGTACCTTTTTCTTCACTCCCATACCAGGACAAAACGTTTCCATGGTTTCCCCCGCCATTCATTCCATCAGCTTCTCCACCATCCTTTCTTCCGTCACTGTCACCTTTACTTATGTACCTTTTTCTTCACTCCCATACCAGGACAAAACGTTTCCATGGTTTCCCCCGCCATTCATTCCATCAGCTGCTCCACCATCCTTTCTTCCGTCACTGTCACCTTCACTTGCGTACCTTTTTCTTCACTCCCATACCAGGACAAAACGTTTCCATGGTTTCCCCCGCCATTCATTCCATCAGCTGCTCCATCATCCTTTCTTCCGTCACTGTCACCTTCACTTACGTACCTTTTTCTTCACTCCCATACCAGGACAAAACAGTTTCCATGGTTTCCCCCGCCATTCATTCCATCAGCTGCTCCATCATCCTTTCTTCCGTCACTGTCACCTTCACTTACGTACCTTTTTCTTCACTCCCATACCAGGACAAAACGTTTCGCCGGTTTCCCCCGCCATTCATTCCATCAACTTCTCCACCATCCTTTCTTTCATCATTGTCACCTTCACTTATGTACCTTTTTCTTCACTCCCATACCAGAATAAAACATTTCGCCGGTTTCCCCTACTATTCATTCCATCAGCTGCTCCATCATCCTTTCTTCCGTCACTGTCACCTTCACTTACGTACCTTTTTCTTCACTCCCATACCAGGACAAAACGTTTCGCCGGTTTCCCCCGCCATTCATTCCATCAGCTGCTCCACCATCCTTTCTTTCATCATTGTCACCTTCACTTATGTACCTTTTTCTTCACTCCCATACCAGGACAAAACGTTTCCATGGTTTCCCCCGCCATTCATTCCATCAGCTGCTCCATCATCCTTTCTTCCGTCACTGTCACCTTCACTTACGTACCTTTTTCTTCACTCCCATACCAGGACAAAACAGTTTCCATAGTTTCCCCCGCCATTCATTCCATCAGCTGCTCCATCATCCTTTCTTCCGTCACTGTCACCTTCACTTACGTACCTTTTTCTTCACTCCCATACCAGGACAAAACGTTTCGCCGGTTTCCCCCGCCATTCATTCCATCAACTTCTCCACCATCCTTTCTTTCATCATTGTCACCTTCACTTATGTACCTTTTTCTTCACTCCCATACCAGGACAAAACGTTTCCATGGTTTCCCCCGCCATTCATTCCATCAGCTGCTCCACCATCCTTTCTTTCATCACTGTCACCTTCACTTATGTACCTTTTTCTTCACTCCCATACCAGGACAAAACGTTTCCATGTTTTCCCCCGCCATTCATTCCATCAGCTGCTCCACCATCCTTTCTTCCGTCACTGTCACCTTCACTTACGTACCTTTTTCTTCACTCCCATACCGGACAAAACGTTTCCATGGTTTCCCCCGCCATTCATTCCATCAGCTGCTCCACCATCCTTTCTTCCGTCACTGTCACCTTTACTTATGTACCTTTTTCTTCACTCCCATACCAGGACAAAACGTTTCCATGGTTTCCCCCGCCATTCATTCCATCAGCTGCTCCACCATCCTTTCTTCCGTCACTGTCACCTTCACTTATGTACCTTTTTCTTCACTCCCATACCAGGACAAAACGTTTCCATGGTTTCCCCCGCCATTCATTCCATCAGCTGCTCCATCATCCTTTCTTCCGTCACTGTCACCTTCACTTACGTACCTTTTTCTTCACTCCCATACCAGGACAAAACGTTTCCATGGTTTCCCCCGCCATTCATTCCATCAGCTGCTCCACCATCCTTTCTTCCGTCACTGTCACCTTTACTTATGTACCTTTTTCTTCACTCCCATACCAGGACAAAACGTTTCCATGGTTTCCCCCGCCATTCATTCCATCATCTGCTCCACCATCCTTTCTTCCGTCACTGTCACCTTCACATATGTACCTTTTTCTTCACTCCCATACCAGGACAAAATGTTTCCATGGTTTCCCCCGCCATTTATTCCATCATCTGCTCCACCATCCTTTCTTCCGTCACTGTCACCTTCACATATGTACCTTTTTCTTCACTCCCATACCAGGACAAAACGTTTCCATGGTTTCCCCCGCCATTCATTCCATCATCTGCTCCACCATCCTTTCTTCCGTCACTGTCACCTTCACTTATGTACCTTTTTCTTCACTCCCATACCAGGACAAAACGTTTCCATGGTTTCCCCCGCCATTCATTCCATCAGCTGCTCCACCATCCTTTCTTCCGTCACTGTCACCTTCACTTATGTACCTTTTTCTTCACTCCCATACCAGGACAAAACGTTTCCATGGTTTCTCCCGCCATTCATTCCATCAGCTGCTCCATCATCCTTTCTTCCGTCACTGTCACCTTCACATATGTACCTTTTTCTTCACTCCCATACCAGGACAAAACGTTTCCATGGTTTCCCCCGCCATTTATTCCATCATCTGCTCCACCATCCTTTCTTCCGTCACTGTCACCTTCACATATGTACCTTTTTCTTCACTCCCATACCAGGACAAAACGTTTCCATGGTTTCCCCCGCCATTCATTCCATCAGCTGCTCCATCATCCTTTCTTCCGTCACTGTCACCTTCACTTACGTACCTTTTTCTTCACTCCCATACCAGGACAAAACGTTTCCATGGTTTCCCCCGCCATTCATTCCATCAGCTTCTCCACCATCCTTTCTTCCGTCACTGTCACGTTTACTTATGTACCTTTTTCTTCACTCCCATACCAGGACAAAACGTTTCCATGGTTTCCCCCGCCATTCATTCCATCAGCTGCTCCACCATCCTTTCTTCCGTCACTGTCACCTTCACTTGCGTACCTTTTTCTTCACTCCCATACCAGGACAAAACGTTTCCATGGTTTCCCCCGCCATTCATTCCATCAGCTGCTCCATCATCCTTTCTTCCGTCACTGTCACCTTCACTTACGTACCTTTTTCTTCACTCCCATACCAGGACAAAACAGTTTCCATGGTTTCCCCCGCCATTCATTCCATCAGCTGCTCCATCATCCTTTCTTCCGTCACTGTCACCTTCACTTACGTACCTTTTTCTTCACTCCCATACCAGGACAAAACGTTTCGCCGGTTTCCCCCGCCATTCATTCCATCAACTTCTCCACCATCCTTTCTTTCATCATTGTCACCTTTACTTATGTACCTTTTTCTTCACTCCCATACCAGAATAAAACATTTCGCCGGTTTCCCCTACTATTCATTCCATCAGCTGCTCCATCATCCTTTCTTCCGTCACTGTCACCTTCACTTACGTACCTTTTTCTTCACTCCCATACCAGGACAAAACGTTTCGCCGGTTTCCCCCGCCATTCATTCCATCAGCTGCTCCACCATCCTTTCTTTCATCATTGTCACCTTCACTTATGTACCTTTTTCTTCACTCCCATACCAGGACAAAACGTTTCCATGGTTTCCCCCGCCATTCATTCCATCAGCTGCTCCATCATCCTTTCTTCCGTCACTGTCACCTTCACTTACGTACCTTTTTCTTCACTCCCATACCAGGACAAAACAGTTTCCATGGTTTCCCCCGCCATTCATTCCATCAGCTGCTCCATCATCCTTTCTTCCGTCACTGTCACCTTCACTTACGTACCTTTTTCTTCACTCCCATACCAGGACAAAACGTTTCGCCGGTTTCCCCCGCCATTCATTCCATCAACTTCTCCACCATCCTTTCTTTCATCATTGTCACCTTCACTTATGTACCTTTTTCTTCACTCCCATACCAGAATAAAACATTTCGCCGGTTTCCCCCGCCATTCATTCCATCAGCTGCTCCACCATCCTTTCTTTCATCACTGTCACCTTCACTTATGTACCTTTTTCTTCACTCCCATACCAGGACAAAACGTTTCCATGGTTTCCCCCGCCATTCATTCCATCAGCTGCTCCACCATCCTTTCTTCCGTCACTGTCACCTTTACTTATGTACCTTTTTCTTCACTCCCATACCAGGACAAAACGTTTCCATGGTTTCCCCCGCCATTCATTCCATCATCTGCTCCACCATCCTTTCTTCCGTCACTGTCACCTTCACATATGTACCTTTTTCTTCACTCCCATACCAGGACAAAACGTTTCCATGGTTTCCCCCGCCATTTATTCCATCATCTGCTCCACCATCCTTTCTTCCGTCACTGACACCTTCACATATGTACCTTTTTCTTCACTCCCATACCAGGACAAAACGTTTCCATGGTTTCCCCCGCCATTCATTCCATCAGCTGCTCCATCATCCTTTCTTCCGTCACTGTCACCTTCACTTATGTACCTTTTTCTTCACTCCCATACCAGGACAAAACGTTTCCATGGTTTCCCCCGCCATTCATTCCATCAGCTTCTCCACCATCCTTTCTTCCGTCACTGTCACCTTTACTTATGTACCTTTTTCTTCACTCCCATACCAGGACAAAACGTTTCCATGGTTTCCCCCGCCATTCATTCCATCAGCTGCTCCATCATCCTTTCTTCCGTCACTGTCACCTTCACTTATGTACTTTTTCTTCACTCCCATACCAGGACAAAACGTTTCCATGCTTTCCCCCGCCATTCATTCCATCAGCTGCTCCATCATCCTTTCTTCCGTCACTGTCACCTTTACTTATGTACCTTTTTCTTCACTCCCATACCAGGACAAAACGTTTCCATGGTTTCCCCCGCCATTCATTCCATCAGCTTCTCCACCATCCTTTCTTCCGTCACTGTCACCTTCACTTATGTACCTTTTTCTTCACTCCCATACCAGGACAAAACGTTTCCATGGTTTCCCCCGCCATTCATTCCATCAGCTGCTCCATCATCCTTTCTTCCGTCACTGTCACCTTCACTTATGTACCTTTTTCTTCACTCCCATACCAGGACAAAACGTTTCCATGGTTTCCCCCGCCATTCATTCCATCAGCTTCTCCACCATCCTTTCTTCCGTCACTGTCACCTTTACTTATGTACCTTTTTCTTCACTCCCATACCAGGACAAAACGTTTCCATGGTTTCCCCCGCCATTCATTCCATCATCTGCTCCACCATCCTTTCTTTCATCACTGTCACCTTCACTTACGTACCTTTTTCTTCACTCCCATACCAGGACAAAACGTTTCCACGGTTTCCCCCGCCATTCATTCCATCATCTGCTCCACCATCCTTTCTTCCGTCACTGTCACCTTCACTTATGTACCTTTTTCTTCACTCCCATACCGGACAAAACGTTTCCATGGTTTCCCCCGCCATTCATTCCATCAGCTGCTCCTACCATACTTTCTTCCGTCACTGTCACCTTCACTTACGTACCTTTTTCTTCACTCCCATACCAGGACGAAACGTTTCCATGGTTTCCCCCGCCATTCATTCCATCAGCTGCTCCATCATCCTTTCTTCCGTCACTGTCACCTTCACTTACGTACCTTTTTCTTCACTCCCATACCAGGACAAAACGTTTCCATGGTTTCCCCCGCCATTCATTCCATCAGCTGCTCCACCATCCTTTCTTCCGTCACTGTCACCTTCACTTACGTACCTTTTTCTTCACTCCCATACCAGCACAAAACGTTTCCATGGTTTCCCCCGCCATTCATTCCATCAGCTGCTCCATCATCCTTTCTTCCGTCACTGTCACCTTTCCTTATGTACCTTTTTCTTCACTCCCATACCAGGACAAAACGTTTCCATGGTTTCCCCCGCCATTCATTCCATCAGCTGCTCCACCATCCTTTCTTCCGTCACTGTCACCTTCACTTACGTACCTTTTTCTTCACTCCCATACCAGGACAAAACGTTTCCATGGTTTCCCCCGCCATTCATTCCATCAGCTGCTCCATCATCCTTTCTTCCGTCACTGTCAGCTTCACTTACGTACCTTTTTCTTCACTCCCATACCAGGACAAAACAGTTTCCATGGTTTCCCCCGCCATTCATTCCATCAGCTGCTCCATCATCCTTTCTTCCGTCACTGTCACCTTCACTTACGAACCTTTTTCTTCACTCCCATACCAGGACAAAACGTTTCGCCGGTTTCCCCCGCCATTCATTCCATCAACTTCTCCACCATCCTTTCTTTCATCATTGTCACCTTCACTTGTGTACCTTTTTCTTCACTCCCATACCAGAATAAAACATTTCGCCGGTTTCCCCTACTATTCATTCCATCAGCTGCTCCATCATCCTTTCTTCCGTCACTGTCACCTTCACTTACGTACCTTTTTCTTCACTCCCATACCAGGACAAAACGTTTCGCCGGTTTCCCCCGCCATTCATTCCATCAGCTGCTCCACCATCCTTTCTTTCATCACTGTCACCTTCACTTATGTACCTTTTTCTTCACTCCCATACCAGGACAAAACGTTTCCATGGTTTCCCCCGCCATTCATTCCATCATCTGCTCCACCATCCTTTCTTTCATCACTGTCACCTTCACTTATGTACCTTTTTCTTCACTCCCATACCAGGACAAAACGTTTCCATGGTTTCCCCCGCCATTCATTCCATCAGCTGCTCCATCATCCTTTCTTCCGTCACTGTCACCTTCACTTATGTACCTTTTTCTTCACTCCCATACCAGGACAAAACGTTTCCATGGTTTCCCCCGCCATTCATTCCATCAGCTGCTCCATCATCCTTTCTTCCGTCACTGTCACCTTCACTTATGTACCTTTTTCTTCACTCCCATACCAGGACAAAACGTTTCCATGGTTTCCCCCGCCATTCATTCCATCAGCTTCTCCACCATCCTTTCTTCCGTCACTGTCACCTTTACTTATGTACCTTTTTCTTCACTCCCATACCAGGACAAAACGTTTCCATGGTTTCCCCCGCCATTCATTCCATCAGCTGCTCCATCATCCTTTCTTCCGTCACTGTCACCTTCACTTATGTACCTTTTTCTTCACTCCCATACCAGGACAAAACGTTTCCATGGTTTCCCCCGCCATTCATTCCATCAGCTGCTCCATCATCCTTTCTTCCGTCACTGTCACCTTTACTTATGTACCTTTTTCTTCACTCCCATACCAGGACAAAACGTTTCCATGGTTTCCCCCGCCATTCATTCCATCAGCTGCTCCATCATCCTTTCTTCCGTCACTGTCACCTTCACTTATGTACCTTTTTCTTCACTCCCATACCAGGACAAAACGTTTCCATGGTTTCCCCCGCCATTCATTCCATCAGCTGCTCCATCATCCTTTCTTCCGTCACTGTCACCTTCACTTATGTACCTTTTTCTTCACTCCCATACCAGGACAAAACGTTTCCATGGTTTCCCCCGCCATTCATTCCATCAGCTTCTCCACCATCCTTTCTTCCGTCACTGTCACCTTTACTTATGTACCTTTTTCTTCACTCCCATACCAGGACAAAACGTTTCCATGGTTTCCCCCGCCATTCATTCCATCATCTGCTCCACCATCCTTTCTTTCATCACTGTCACCTTCACTTATGTACCTTTTTCTTCACTCCCATACCAGGACAAAACGTTTCCACGGTTTCCCCCGCCATTCATTCCATCATCTGCTCCACCATCCTTTCTTCCGTCACTGTCACCTTCACTTATGTACCTTTTTCTTCACTCCCATACCGGACAAAAGGTTTCCATGGTTTCCCCCGCCATTCATTCCATCAGCTGCTCCACCATCCTTTCTTCCGTCACTGTCACCTTCACTTACGTACCTTTTTCTTCACTCCCATACCAGGACGAAACGTTTCCATGGTTTCCCCCGCCATTCATTCCATCAGCTGCTCCACCATCCTTTCTTTCATCACTGTCACCTTCACTTATGTACCTTTTTCTTCACTCCCATACCGGATAAAACGTTTCGCCGGTTTCCCCTACTATTCATTCCACGAGCTGTTCCACCATCCTTTCTTTCATCACTCTCACCTCACTTCATGCACCTTTTTCAACACTCCCATACCAGGCTGCAAGCTGCTCCTCCCCGTGATTTTTCAGCTCGTTCCCAGGATGCGAACACCGCATTTCCCTGCACTGAGTGAGTCGAAGTTTCCCAACCATGTCCCACCTTCCACTAGGTACTGCACCCAAATCAAGACACCCGTTGTGGGTGAAGGTCTTGCAACGGCTGGTATTCGTGTACCAGGAGGTTTAATTTTATAGGAATTCTTAAGAAATTGGCTTTGTTACCTACACTCAAACCATTATTGTACGAAAACAAATGATGTTAAGTACAGTGGTGGCAGTGCTGGGAGGTCGTAAATTGTACCACAGGAAAGCTAGATACAACCTTGTAGTGTTCCCTCTATCCTCATTACTCATAAAACGGTTGACTTCACACAAGTAAAATAAGACATTTCCCCATCTGTGACATAGTAAACAAACATTCCATTTCAGTCACAGGCGTCAAAATATATTCTACGTTTTTAACCCGGGGTCCAAGGAACATATACCTCCGTAAAACCTCACACAACATTCCCCATTCGTAGTAGAAGGTACAAGGGTTGAAACCACAAACAAAGGAAGTAAACATTTCTCATTATTAGCAGTGAACTCGCTCATTCCACACCAGGAAGAGAAAGTAGAATCATTACAATAATAAACTAGAAGCCAAATATTCCGTAACAGTAACCTAGTACACAAACGTACCATATTGGTAAACAAGGTGTACAAGTGCTTCACTTAAGTACCAAAAGCTGAATGCTTTGCAGCAGTGTCACAAGTGGAAAACCTACGAGCGCTGTGCAATAAAGAACGATCATAATTTTTACGGGCATAATTTTCCTCATTAAAATTCAATCTTATTATATTCTGTTAGCTTAATGTGAAACAAACATGCCGTAGTAGTTTCATTGTTGGTACTCCTGGTTCCCACCTGTGAGAACCAGGTAAGTTCAGACATGTTCAGTATCGCCTACCGCTGTAATGGAGGTAACACGCAGTTAAAGTTGATGTTGGAGGAAGATCCGAAGTTTCTTTCAAACGTAATCACTGCTGATGAAACTTGGCTACATTATTTTGATCCTGAGAGCAAACAGCAAAGCTCAGTGTAGAAATCTCCTTCATCACCAACCCCCAAAAAGGCAAAAGTGGTTGCTTCTGTTGGGAAAGTTATGGTCATCTCACTCTTTGATATTCATGGAATGGTTTGTCAGCATGTTGTACCTGCACACACATCAGTAACTGGACAATACTACAGGGACGTCCTGAAAACATTGCAAGTCCATATCAGGTGCAAAAGACCATATTTCCGTGAAGCAGGCTGGTTGCTGCACCACGATAATGTGTGGCCGCATATTGCCAATGTTGTTGCTGAATATCTTGCAAAAATCAACGTGAAGTGCACCCCTCACCCTCCCTATAGTCCGGATTTAGCCCCATGTGACTTTTTTCTATTCCCTAACTTGAAGAAACGCCTTCGTGGGAGGCATTATCCATCATCAGAAGCAGTGGTGAAGGCTGCGGAGGTGATTTTGAAGGATCTCTCAAAAATGGTTTCCAGCATGTCTTTGAAGACTGGCAGAAATGCTGGGACAAGTGCATCACGGCTGGCCCCGTAGCTCAGTCGGTAGTGCACCTGCCTGCTGTGCAAAGGATCCCGGATTCAATTCCCGGCTAGGGTTGGGGATTTTTCTCCAATCAACATGATTCCTCATCTTCCCCAGCGTCTAGAAGTATGAAACAGGGTGCGAATGTGTACGTGATCTAATGATTAAAGCCAACGAATATGAGTTAACACCTTTGATATGTTCCAAAGGAGAACGGCCGCCGATATGACCATTGCAGTTAAAGGCCATTGGGGTATAAATGGAACACAAACAAAAAGACTGCTCACACTACTAGCAAATTCCTGCTTCCCCTCTCCACTCACACCTTCCAATTTTTCCACACCGAGTGAACTGTTAGCCTAAGATGGAGAAAGTATGCAGTTCACACACTTTTGCTAATAACTTGAAACTTCACAAGAATTTCCCCAGCACTGAATACCAATCTACGTAAAATACTATTGCTAATGCTATTCAAATACGAGTGTGGTCTGACAGGTTTCCCACCTAATAAAGATACAAGACATTTTTACAGATTTTATTTCCACGTAGTCTCTTCGAAACTTCTCCCAGCGATTACTCCACCTCTTTAACCCGTCCAAATAGTATTCGGCGTTTATCTTTGCAAAATAATTGTTCACGAAGGTGATTGCCTCTTCATTTGACGAAAATGTCTGTCCTCCAAGCGCAATTATCAGATGAGGGAACAAAAAGAAGTCGCTTGTGGCAAGATCTGGAGAGTACGATGGATGGTCAAGCAGTTCAAACCGTAATTCGTGGATATTAGCCATTGCAACCGCCGAGTTGTGAGACGGCGCGTGGTGTTAGTGAAACAGGATTTTCTTTTTCTGCAAATGTGATGGTTTTTTCCGTAAGTTCTGCCTTCAACTTGTCAAATAATGATGCGTAGTATGCTCCTGTAATGGTTTTTCCTTTTTGAAGATAGTCGATTAAAGTAACTCCATGACTATCCCCCCCCCAAAAAAAAATCGCTATCACAGTTGCCGAAAAAAAACTCCTTTGAGGGGGGGAGCCGGTTCCCCCTTTGCAGTCCACTGTTTGGACTGTATTTTTGTTTCGGGCGTATAATGGTGTATCCAAGTTTCATCTACAGTAATTAATCTGCGCCAAAACTCGGATTTGTTGCGCCTTAAGTGCGCTAACAGAGCGTTGGAAATGTTCATTCGAACGCGTGCTTGGTCTAATGTCTAAATGTTGATTTAATATGGGGCAAACACATTCTTTTGACATGTTCATAGACTGCTCTTTCTCTCACTTTAATTCGTCTGTCATCTAGTACCATTTGGTGAACTTTGGCGATGTTTTCGACGGTAGTTGCAGTTTTTGGACGTCCCGAACGTTCCTCGTCTCCCAAGCTCTTACAGCAGCGTTTGAATTCAGCTGCCTAAACTTTCACTGTGGTAAATAATGGTACGAGTTCCCATACACAGAATCCAACTCATCTTTGATTTGTGTAGGCTTATTGCCTTTCAAAAACAAATATTTAATGGCAGCTCGATACTCGATTTTGTCCAGTTTCATAAAAACACTCACATCAACTCTCTCAAACGACTTTTACATAACAAGTGAGCGTCCAAAATGGCTGAAACATTGATGAGTAGCTGTCAACAGATGAACCGCAAAATTCATAAGCTTTTGTTTCGAGTGCTGCCATCTTCATGTTGAGGTCGGAAACTTTTCAGACCACCTTCGTATACTTAGTTGTTTTTAAAAGCCCCATAGAACAAGAAATAAACTTTTCTTAACATGTTAGATTTCAGGTGGCAAAATATGCTAGTGTTTCCTAAGTATCGGAGAATCACGATTGCTTCCGGAAATCTACGAAGCATGGTATTCAAGGTTACGAATGCGTAAATATAGTATTGAATGAGCTCGCGGAAGTGGTCATTCGTATCAAAGCAGCTGTCGAACTGTCCGCAGAACCGTGGACTTTTAAATATGTATCCAAGGCAAATAAAGTATTGTTTGGCATGAATGTTCTTGTTTTTCTTTCTTTTCTCCTGAAATTTTTGGGTAAACGACGTCTCCGGCGCTTCATTGTACTCTTCGCCACTGTAAATAATATTCCACATGACACAAACCTTCAGTGGCTAATGCCCAAATGAACATCTGCCCCGTCAATTGTTTGGACGTGCTGCAGATGCAAATTCTGCAACCCATGGTCATCCCGATTACCGAGAACCTATTACTCTGCGGTTTTGTAGGATATATTTACGTTTCAACATGCCATACATTGGGGCTGGCCCTAACCGAGATCATTTTTGGTACGAGGGCTGTTCAATAAAGAATGATCATAATTTTTCGCACTAAAATTCAATCTTATTATATTCTGAAGGCTTAATGTGAAATAGACACGCCGTAGTAGTTTCATTGTTGGTACTCCTGGTTCCCGCCTGTGAGAACCAGGCAAGTTCAGACATGTTCAGTATCGCCTACCTGCAATAGAGATAACGCGCGAGGAACAATATGCGGCTTTGAAATTCTTCTTTCGTCTCAACAAATCTTCAGTTGAGACCTATAAAATGTTACAGCAGGCCTATGGAGAGTCTGTTCTTCCCTACCGCACAGCTCGAAGGTGGTTTAAAATGTTTAAAGAGGGGAGACAATCAATTTCAAAGGAAGGTGGACCCGGTGCTCCAGTTACTGCTCTTACGGAAGAAAACGTCAACACTGCTGCTGCCATTGTGAGGGAGGATCGGCGAACTACCTTAAGATCCCTTTCTAAATTACTGAACATTTCATTGGGTGCCACCCACACGTTGGTGACAGAAACATTACACATGAGACGTGTTTGTGCGCGATGGGTTCCAAGACTGTTGATTCCCGGACAAAAAGACATTCGCATGCAGGTCTGCATGCAGTTAAGGTTGATGTTAGAGGAAGATCCGGTGTTTCTTTCAAACGTAATCACTGCTGAGGAAACTTGGCTACATCATTTTGATCCTGAGAGCAAACAGCACAGCTCAGTGTGGAAATCTCCTTCATCACCAACCCCCCCCCCCCCAAAGCAAAAGTGGTTGTTTCTGCAGGGAAGGTTATGGTCACCTCATTCTTTGATATTCATGGAATGGTCTATCAGAATGTTGTAGCTGCACACACATCAGCAACTGGACAACACTACAGTGATGTCCTGAAAATATTGCAAGTTCATATCAGGTGCAAAAGACCACATTTCCGTGAAGCAGGCTGGATGCGCCACCACGATAATGGGCGGCCGCATATTGCCAATGTTGTTGCTGAATATCTTGCAATAATCAACGTGAAGTGTATCCCTCTTCCTCCCTCTAGTCCGGATTTAGCCCCATGTGACTTTTCTCTATTCCCTAACTTGAAGAAATGCTTTCGTGGGAGGCATTATACATCATCAGAAGCAGTAGCGAAGGCTGCGGAGGCGATTTTGAAGGATCTTTAAAAAATGGTTTCCAGCATGTCTTTGAAGACTGGCAGAAACGCCGGGACAAGTGTATCATATTCGGGGGAGACTATTTTGAGAAGGACCATCAAAATTATGAATATGAGAATATGAGTTAAGGTACGTTGGCAAAAAAAAAAAAAAAAAAAAAAAAAAAAAAAAATTGTGATCATTCTTTATTGAAGGGCACTCGTGCATAGCTGTCCTGTGGCTGTAACTTCACAACAGAACAATGATTTAATTGTACAGTAGTAAACATTTGCTTTTATATTCGGTCAAATTGGTGGAGGTGATGTGTTTCACCGTTGTCATAGTGCTACAGTACAGTACGTAAACCACTTGTTAGGCATCAGGACTCAATTCATGCACAATGGGATTACCCTCTCATTTTAAGCTTTCTGTCCGTCGATTTCTGAATAACAGGTTTCGTGGTACCTATATGGATAGGAAGAGATGGACCGATTCCTTGGCCTCTACGCTCGCTTGACTTAGACCCACCAGATTTTTATTTGTGGGGACATTTTAAACCTCTTGTTTATGCAACTCCAGTTTCAGATGTAGACTCTTCGTGCTGGTATTGTGGAGAACTGCCAGACAACATGAAATTCTCCAGGCCTAGCTCATAGCACAAGGGAGGCGGATGGGCGGATCGAGCTAATGGAGGCCATTTTGAAATATGCTGTGATTTCCTACTTTCCAACGGTTCTGTAATTGAGTGTTGTATGGGGTTCAGCTGTAGAAAAAGTACTGCAAAAAGAAAACAAATAGTTTTTGAACCCGTGTTCATACGAGGGTGCTCTGAACAGTTTCCGACCTAATAAAGATACAGGATATTTTTTCACAATTTTTTTTTTCAACATAGTCTCCTTGTAACTCTACACACTTCTCCCAGCGATGTTCCATATCTATAACCCGTCCAAATAGCACTCGGCGTTTTTCAACATAGTCTCCTTGTAGCTCTACATACTTCTCCCAGCGATGCTCCCATCTCTGTAACCCGTCCAAATAGTACTCGGCGTTTTTCAACATAGTCTCCTTGTAACTCTACACACTTCTCCCAGCGATGCTCCCATCTCTGTAACACGTCCAAATAGCACTCGGCGTTTTTCAACATAGTCTCCTTGTAACTCTACACACTTCTCCCAGCGATGCTCCCATCTCTGTAACACGTCCAAATAGTACTCAGCGTTTTTCAACATAGTCTCCTTGTAACTCTACACACTTCTCCCAGCGATGCTCCCATCTCTGTAACACGTCCAAATAGTACTTGGCGTTTTTCAACATAGTCTCCTTGTAACTCTACACACTTCTCCCAGCGATGCTCACATCTCTGTAACACGCCCAAATAGTACTCGGCGTTTTTCAACATAGTCTCCTTGTAACTCTACACACTTCTCCCAGCGATGCTCCCATCTCTGTAACACGTCCAAATAGTACTCAGCGTTTTTCAACAGTCTCCTTGTAACTCTACACACTTCTCCCAGGGATGCTCCCATCTCTGTAACACGTCCAAATAGTACTCGGCGTTTTTCAACATAGTCTCCTTGTAACTCTACACACTTCTCCCAGCGATGCTCACATCTCTGTAACACGCCCAAATAGTACTCGGCGTTTTTCAACATAGTCTCCTTGTAACTCTACACACTTCTCCCAGCGATGCTCACATCTCTGTAACACGTCCAAATAGCACTCGGCGTTTTTCAACATAGTCTCCTTGTAACTCTACACACTTCTCCCAGCGATGCTCACATCTCTGTAAACCGTCCAAATAGTACTCGGCGTTTTTCAAAATAGTCTCCTTGTAACTCTACACACTTCTCCCAGCGATGCTCCCATCTCTGTAACCCGTCCAAATAGTACTCGGCGTCTTTCAACATAGTCTCCTTGTAACTCTACACACTTCTGCCAGCGATGCTCACATCTCTGTAACACGCCCAAATAGTACTCGGCGTTTTTCAACATAGTCTCCTTGTAACTCTACACACTTCTCCCAGCGATGCTCCCATCTCTGTAACACGCCCAAATAGTACTCGGCGTTTTTCAACATAGTCTCCTTGTAACTCTACACACTTCTCCCAGCGATGCTCACATCTCTGTAACACGCCCAAATAGTACTCGGCGTTTTTCAACATAGTCTCCTTGTAACTCTACACACTTCTGCCAGCGATGCTCCCATCTCTGTAACCCGTCCAAATAGTACTCGGCGTTTTTCAACATAGTCTCCTTGTAACTCTACACACTTCTGCCAGCGATGCTCACATCTCTGTAACCCGTCCAAATAGTACTCGGTGTTTTACAACATAGTCTCCTTGTAACTCTACACACTTCTCCCAGCGATGCTCACATCTCTGTAACACGCCCAAATAGTACTCGGCGTTTTTCAACATGGTCTCCTTGTAACTCTACACACTTCTGCCAGCGATGTTCCCATCTCTGTAACCCGTCCAAATAGTACTCGATGTTTTTCAACATAGTCTCCTTGTAACTCTACACACTTCTCCCAGCGATGCCCATCTCTGTAACCCGTCCAAATAGTACTCGGCGTTTTTCAACATAGTCTCCTTGTAGCTCTACATACTTCTCCCGGCGATGCTCCCATCTCTGTAACCCGTCCAAATAGTACTCGATGTTTTTCAACATAGTCTCCTTGTAACTCTACACACTTCTCCCAGCGATGCCCATCTCTGTAACCCGTCCAAATAGTACTCGGCGTTTTTCAACATAGTCTCCTTGTAGCTCTACATACTTCTCCCGGCGATGCTCCCATCTCTGTAACCCGTCCAAATAGTACTCGGCGTTTTTCAACATAGTCTCCTTGTAACTCTACACACTTCTCCCAGTGATGCTCACATCTCTGTAACACGTCCAAATAGTACTCGGCGTTTTTCAAAATAGTCTCCTGGTAACTCTACACACTTCTCCCAGTGATGCTCACATATCTGTAACCCGTCCAAGTAGTACTCGGCGTTTTTCTCTGCAAAATAATTGTTCACGAAGGTGATTGCCTCTTCATTTGACGAAACTCTGTCCTCCGAGCGCAATTTTCAGATGAAGGAGTAAAAAGAAGTCGCTTGGGGTTAGATCTGGTGAGTAAGGCGGATGGTCAAGCAGTTCAAACCGTAATTAGTGGATTTTCGCCATTGCAACCGCTGAGGTGTGATACGCTAAGTTGTCTTGGTGAAGCAGGATTTTCTTTTTCTTCAAATGTGGCCGTTGTCTTCAGTTTGTTAAGTAATGAGGAGTAGTTTGCTCCTGTACTGGAGTTCCTTTTTTAACATAATGGATTAAAATAACTCCATTACTATCCCAAAAGAGAGTCGCCATCACTTACCCAGCCGATAAAAAAGTTTTTGATTTTTTTTCTGAGCTGGTTCCCCCTTTGCAGTCCACTGTTAGGACTGTATTTTTGTTTCGGACGTATAATGGTGTATCCAAGTTTCATCTATAGTAATTAATCGGGGCCAAAACTCGGATTTATTGCGCCTAAACTGCGCCAACAAAGGGTTGGAAACGTTCATTCGAACACGTTTTTGGTCTGGCGTGACCAAACGCGGCAACCAACGCGCGGACAGCTTTCTCATGTCTAAATGTTGATTTAATATGTGACAAACACGTTCTTTTGACATGTTCATAGCCTCTGCTATCTCTCTCATTGAATTCGGTAGTCGTCTAGCACTATTTGGTGTACTTTGGCGATGTTTTCGTCAGTAGTTGCAGGTTTTCGACGTCCCGAACTTTCATCTGCCAGGTTCATACGAGAACGTTTAAATTCAGCTGCCCAAAATTTCACAGTTGTAAATGGTGGTGCAGAATCCAACTCATCTTTGATTTGCGTAGGCGTATTTCCTTTCAAAAGCAAATATTTAATGACAGCGCGATACTCGATTTTGTCCATTTTCATAAAAGCACTCACATCAACTCACTCAAACGACTGTTACATAACAACTGAGCGTCTAAAATGGCTGAAACTTTGGTGAGTAACTGGCAACAGATGAACCACGAAATTTACTAGCTTTTATTTATGAGTGCTGCCATCTTCATTTTTAGGTTGGAAGCTTTTCAGACCATCCTCGTATAACATTGTTTTTATCCTCTATCCGCAATAAATATTTTCTCAAATTTTTTACATACCTTTTAGTTACATATTGTATATAACATGCGTAAACACATACAAAGATATACCAAGTATCCCAAGCTTGTGGTTCACTGAATGCACGTCTGTGACCAATGTAACTTAAACACAAAGAGTATATTAAATAGCCAACTTGGTATTTTAGTTCAGCATCTTCCAAGGATGCGACACGAAGGCCTTCAGGAAAATCTTCCACTACAGACTGCCCTTCACAATGAAATTTTTTCCAATATTGTGATTTTCTCTAAAATGATTTCACGATGTTATTTAAAATATCACAATATGTTTAAGATATTTTCATGACAATCTTAAATGTTCTGGGAATGTCCTCGGAAGTCCTTTACGATCTGAGTGACTTTTGCATAACTCATAAGTCATAACCCATAAGAGATGGACAAAATGTAACTACTCAATCATTTAGCATAACATGTAAACAGCAGATCATCAAAGATTCATAAAATCCTCAAAGAGTATATGCAGTAGAAGATAATACTTATTATGTATGTAGTAGCTGTAAGGTCTTTGGTTCAATTATATCATTTTGTTAAAGCCTGATATAACTAACTTTAATCTTCAAAGTCTGAATTTCACATCTAGTTCATAAATTAAGAAGCATAACATTTATTGAACACCGTATTTGTGTCTCTTTTCCCCCTAGATTTATCTGTACATTACAATTAGGAATAAACAATGACAAGGAAATTATTTTGCAGAGTGCATCGCAGGACCTTTTCGAGCTACTGGAACGTGTACAAAGCAGTCGGCTAGATGACCAGAGGTGTGTGTTACCAGCGTACTTCTCACAGGTATGTAGTTATATTATACTATGGTATTATTAGAATAAGTTTGATGGTATTGACCAGCCCAGCTTTCAAATTTGGTTCTATAGGTGCAGCAAAGACTAATAATTTCATTTGTGGCGCTGATAATAATGCTTTTTCAGTTTCAGTGATGCAAACTTGTGAATGTATTATGAAAAATGCTATGAGTTTAGTTAAGTGGTTGAAGGGATGTGTGTAACTGGAGGTGGTTGTGTGGTTGGCGCGGGTTTTCTCCGGTATCTTCGGTTTTCCCCGCCATCTTATTCCAGGGGTACTTCACGTTCATCTCGTGTAAAGTCTGTTTAGTTAACCCGTGTGCAGTTCAGCCACCACTTTTGGCGAACCCTTATAATCATTTTACAACACAGATCCTCCTTCTCCCAGTCCTTTCTGTAAGGTTGCCACCTTTGTCGATACGTCATGGTATCGTAGGAGGTTTCGTCTCAATAAATGATCTTATGTTCATTACTGCGAAACTTCCTTAGTTTTGACACACACACACACACACACACACACACACACTCAACACACACACACACACACACACACTCAACACACACACACTCAACACACACACACTCAACACACACACACACACACACTCAACACACACACACACACTCAACACACACACACACTCAACACACACACACACACACACTCAACACACACTCAACACACACACACACACACACACACACACACTCAACACACACACACTCAACACACACACACACTCAACACACACACACACACACACACACACACACACACACACACACACACACACACACAATTCTACTGGATTCCATAATAAGCCTTATATTTTTGATAGTCAACATGAAAAACTCAATGCCATGGCCGGGATTTGAACCACGGATCTCCTGGTTTCCGTCCAGTCGCTCTACCCATTAGGCAGGCTGCGCCGTAGCTCAGTGGTTAGACCGCTTGGCTCTCACCAAGGCGGCCCGGGTTCGATCCCAGGCGACTGCAAAGTGAGATTTGTGGTGGACAACACGGCGCTGGGGCGGGTTTTCTCCGGGATCTCCGGTTTCCCCCACCATCTCATTCCACCGGTGCTCCATCTTCTCTCATGTATCATCAGTGTCATCGCCTGTGGTGCCGTATGTAGTAAAAGCGGGCGTTAAACACTGCACATTTCACATAACCCATTAGGCTACCATGGCCAACGTGCCGTCCTGACATTAAATTCTCCATTTGACTCCTATATTTCCCCGGTAAACCACTAGGGGCTCTCGCATTCGAGATATACCGTTTGTGGCGACTTACTATCGTAAGTACTTGAGTCCCAGGCTTCATCATTTAACTATCAAAAACCTTAGCCTATATACGGCTAGTATGAAGAAGTGATTTTATTTTCATCAGTTAACTAAAATAATAAGAGGGGTAGCCCGGAGGGGGTAGAGGGTTACCTCAGAAGTCCCGCGTACTAGCCTGCAGAGCTAGTAGTAGGTGTGCTAGATCACCAGGCGGCCCCACTGAGCTTTTCGGTAGTCTTTCCTGCGTGGTTGACGCGCGTAAGTGGCGTATGCACTTCCATCCCGTCTTGACGTTGTTGTCGATGGGGAAGCTTTTTATAAAACCAGGTATTGCCCTATGGAAAGAGCCCCGGAGTTTCCATCGCTCTTGCGTAGAAGGAGGCCAGTGTCTTCGGACTTTTGGGTAGATCCTCTGAGCTTAACTGTCAATGAGCCCCATGCGGTTCAAGTAGGATTTGAAACGGCCATGGCCGGTCAGGAATTGGGTGACATAATATCCAAATTCTCCATGCTTCCGATAGAGCCAGGGTGCCATCTAAGGAAACAGCAACTTGCTCCACTGTGCCATAGGGGCTTCCTGGGTCCATTCCGCCTATTAGAAGCTAGTAGTGGAGGGTCTTAGAGTCATTAAAAAAGGGGAGGTGCTTATTTGATTATTGAGGCTAAGTAGGACATCCTGGGCAGAATCTAGAACACTTTTGTTCGGGTCGCCGGTGGAACAAGACGTAGCTGTAATATTCGTCATTCTTGTCGCAAGGTTAGAACCGCGTGTTATTGGATATAAATGAGTTAGCTCCGGGTATTTATATATTAGTTTCGATTGGTCGGTTAAAACCATACTGTTTATTAAACGTTTCAAAGTCAGATTGCGGTGCCATCCTTTCTTTGAACATACGCCCTGAGAGAGGTTTATTTTCAAGAAGCAGATGCATATGGCTCCAAATCGGCGCAGTAACGTGAGGCAGATGCATCCTGTTAGGTGAATGAATAGTGTGGTGTAGTGAGGGAAATGTATTAGGACATCAAAGTGAGACAAAGAGGAAAATAAAAAGGGAATTTAGAAGATATAAGTGCATAGTTCTGCGATGTAGAAAGCGAAGTTTGTCAATATGACGAAACAGGTTTACGGTACGGAGAGAAAGATAATCGATTTGGAGCAGAATTTACAAACGTGTCGAAGAAATGGGGGGGGGGGGTGACCTCACAGTTGTAAAGAAGCCGTAGACAGGAGACTTCAGAGGAACGTACTTTGGTGGCTTGACACATCAACTTTTTTTTGTAATTTTACGTCTTCCAACGTTAAGTCATATCCGATGATGAATGGAATGGGCGAAATGATGCTCAAATGAGCCCAGGGTCCATAGAGCTTAGTTACTCGACATTCGTCTTTCAGAATAAGGGAAAACCCCGGAGAAAACCTTATCCAGGTAACTCACCCTGACCGAGATTGCATTTGCATTTATATCGTGTATTGAAAACTAAACAAGCTTCGGTCAAAACTGTGTATTCCGAGAAATAGTGGTTGATATTTGCACAACGAGTCCCTTCCTCAGATCCTCGATGCCAGTATCGTGGGGACCTTTATACGTATATTTCACTGGATTTGACAAGTTATTTCGAGGTCTAGCCGGAAGCCCGTGGAGTACCCTTCTAGAACCAGGGAGCACCGAAGCAACTGAGTGGGTGTTTCTTTGGGCCAATACTAGGAGTCTAAAAAGTCCTTTCAGTACACGATGGAAGTGGATACGCCACTTACGCGCGTCAACCCTTCCGGGAAGACTACCGAAAAACATTGGTGGGGTCATTGGTGATCTAGCTCACCGTACTTCTAGCTCTGCAGACTAAGCACCCGGTATTTCTAAGGCGTCCCTCAGCCTCGTCTGGGCGACCATGTCAGCCAAACGTACCCAGTTGCCCGTGGGTGGTGGGTATGATCTGCCCCATCGAGTCTAACCCAATCCGAACAACTATTCGGGAGGGACTCGAATGTTATGTCAAATGTACTTCTAGTAACGTCAGAAGTACCACGAGTGCTCGGGGTTTGCCGCTCGCACCACAGCAACTGAAGAGGTTGAAACCCTTCCCCCACTCTTTACTCAAAGGTCCGCCTATACCATAGTACTTCTGGTGACGTCAGATTTACCACGAGAGCTAGGAGTCCGCAGTTCTCGATCCGCAACAGTTGAAAGGGTCAGAATCCCTTTCCTACGGCAACTGGATTTGACAGTTCCTTCCGGGATAAAGGTATCTACTGCGAAGAAATTTGTGAGGTAGTCATATGGCTTACTTCAAAAACTGTGCCGAGGTGTACATCCTCACTAACAAATAGACTAAAATGGGCACAAACTGTTGAATTGAAGAGGTGGTTTGATGCAAAGGGCTGTTTCGAGAATAAAATAGTGACCACCACATTAGAGTGTAACGTGGTGGAAGAAATAGTTCCTGGGAGTACAGAACACACTACACCTCTGTGCACCCGCAGAGCCATTGTGGAACGTTTTACCAAGACTCTCGAGGAACATCTGTGGAAGTTTTAGCAGAAACTAATGGGTCCATGATATCGCTGTTGCTTTACATAATTTTGAATAGAGCTTCGCCTACCATTTAATCTGACCTATTGACAAAACGAGATGGACCGGAAGCACCTACAGATTGTGGACGACCGCATGAAGAAGCATTCCAACAGTCAGTAGGGCGGTTAGACATAGTTGTATCACCCTACCCGGACAAAGGGCCGATGTTCCACTGGTCTTAGCAATTGATCAACAGGAAAAATGCTTCTAGTACTTGCCTAGAGACTAAAACGGTGATTGCCCAAGAACAGCCAGATTGGAGATGGAGCTGACGTGGAAGGCACTGCAGTCATCCTTTGGATTATTCATAGAATGGTGAGTGCTTAGCTCCGAATGTTCATAAATCTACATACACGAATAGCAGTAACCTTTGTGTAGCCTACTTGAAGGTTCTCGACATTCAAAAGTAGATTGTAAATAGAATTAAGCTCAGTTCTGTTCTATCAGTTGCTTTATTGGTCTGCCACATTATATAGGTAAATGGCGGACTGGGGAGCACGCGTTGTGGTGTCGGTGTAAAATTTGGGGTTCATCATGGCCGTAGTGGATGGGGAACGCGGATGTGCGCCGTGCCCCCACTATTTTCCGAGAGGGACGCAGTCCCCTTACTAATATTATTTATACTTGTTTAATTCATTACTTTTTTAATTAAAACACTCAAAATACTGCGTGATTTACAGAAACAAATTACAATAGTAGTAAGTCGAAATTAATTTAAATACATTTTCCAATATGCGTCATAATTCCAAGATATGGCATTAAACTTAGAACCACATACTATTTACAGGAGGGTTGAGTCTGAGTGACCAGTTCAGGGAGAGAAAGTTTTCTGCATTCATGCTTGGGGGTTAGGACCTGCCCAGCATTCACCTGGCGTCCCGGGAAACATCGCGATAAACCTATGGCTCAGATAGTTGGGCCACAGGAATCGAACCTGGACCATAGACGAAACCGCCAGAGCCATCCTGCTCGGAAAACTGTATTGAGATACTAAGGCCATACGTCTTCCATAAACTGATGTGTATGTTAAGGTTGGAGTCCCTGCGAGACCTGCGCTATTTAACATACTATTAACATAACCTATAAACCGGAAAAGTACGTCTTTTAGAAATAGATTGTCTGATTCAAACTAATGCGCCAGTGCTCATCTGAATACCTCGAATTTCGGCAATTTCCATATTCTGTGAGGGGGTGGACAGCTTCTTGTAACAGTGAAGGCAAGTCCCACCAGATGTCTCTTCAAGCTAGTACTGATCGCGCCATGCCTGGAATGGCTACAATGATGCACAATACTGCCGGCTATTAAGCAGCTGCGATGATGCGCTGTTGGAATCCCAAATAAAACACTTCAACACTAACACAAATGAAAAAAGCAACGACTGTTTTGCTACTTTTTATGGAAATACTATGCGTTTATAATTGAAAGGATTTTAGTGTTTACTATAAGAAAAAATAAATAATAATAGTGTAAATTTCGAAGGTTATTTATTATAAGTGCTTTATATTATATATTTTAAAATTCCTCAGTTCTTCATTTATAATTGTGAATTTTATTGTAATTTAATGATTTAGTTTTAGTTTAGTATATATGAACACTGGTTACCAGCAATTATTTACCGGATACCGGTATTAGCTAGATTTAGGAAACTGGATACCTCATAGAAAAATAGTTGGTTAAAATGTGTATTTTTCTGTAATCTAATTGTTTTAAAAGATAAATAATAAAATTTATAAAACACATAATAATAGTATTAATAATAGTAATATACAGGCACGTACTTATAACTCAGTTTCCGGAGGCTCCAAATTCTACGTAGAATTATTTGCTTTTAATAAATAATTAATCAGGGATGTGTTTTTATGATGTAAGTAAAAAATAAATGCACGGGTAATATATTATATTCATATGACTTTCTCCACCCAAGCTTCTACAAATTGTTCTTAGAAAAACTTTTTTTGTTTTGTTTCTTTGGATGAAGTCTGCAGAAAGGCCTTGCACATTGCACATTTTGTGTTCTTATACCTGGGATAAAGTGATATAAGCAGTAATCGGATATTTAAAAATCGAACCACTGATTGATGCATTTGAAGTAATAGTTATCCTTGAATGACAAAGGGAATAGGAACTTAGAAGTTAAAAATTACATACCTTTACGTAAGTATCTGGGAATTCTAATCAACAAATTATAATACACGGAATTTGTTAACTTTGCAATACATTATTGTAATTGACATTATTTGTGTATTTTAACGAGTTCTACAGCTGCTGTGCAATAACTTTTCGTTTATCTCTTAAATAGCTTCATGTCTACCTGACAGTAAATAGAGACGTTAAGATGAGAAGCTTGAATAGACTTTTCGATTTATTTTAAACCAAGTCTTATTTCAACAATTTATTAAAAGTTTGAAATGATAATTCGTTTGGGGGGTCCGGACCGCCCCCCTTAAATACGTCCCTGGTAATAGATACATATTGAGATATAATAGATTAAATAATAATGATTATTATTATTAATAATGATAATAATTAATAATAAATGTTCGATTAGTAGGGTTAGTGATATTTAGCATTTTGATTTTTACATTTAGCATTTTGTAGCATTTATACATTTACAATTTAGCATTTTATAACATTTTGAAGAAAGTTTGGTTAATTTTGTTAAATGATGAATATTGATATTGTTTATATGAAATTTCAAACACGTTAATGGATGGTTGTTAATAACGGTGAGTTAATAGTGCATAAAGTGTCAATTTATTTCACATTAATATAGGTTCAAGCAATATACAGAAATATAGAACAATCTGATAGACTGTAGATACAGACATACTGCATAACACAAAAGGATAGATCCATAATGATGTAAAGCTAACACAATAAAAAGAAAATGCACTAAATTAGCCTAGTTTATGATTCAGTAATCCTGCTGAATGAAAGCATTGAACAAATTTCAGCATTATGTTCTGTCATTTGACTCCTCCTGTCACTCACAATCAAATTATATTTACTGAAACGTTGTAACGATAATATTTCAGTACCTATGCTGTTGGTAGGATCCCAAATACGAGGGCTGTTCTGTTCAATAAAGAATGATCACTTTTTTGACAACGTACCTTTACTCATGCTCATAATTTTGATGGTCCTTCTCAAAATAGTCTCCCCTGAATGCGTTCCCAGCGTTTCTGCCAGTCTTCAAAGACATGCTGGAAACCATTTTTGAGATCCTTCAAAATCGCCTCCGCAGCCTTCACCAATGCTTCTGATGATGGATAATGCCTCCCACAAAGACGTTTCTTCAAGTTAGGAAATAGAAAAAGGTCACATGGGGCTAAATCCGGACTATATGGAGGGTGAGGGATGCACTTCACGTTGATATTTGCAAGATATTCAGTAAGAACATTGGCAATATGCGGCTGCGCATTATCGTGGTGCAGCATCCAGCCTGCTTCACGTAAATGTGGTCTTTTGCGCCTGATATGGACTTGCAATGTTTCCAGGACATCCCTGTAGTATTGTCCAGTTACTGATGTGTGTGCAGGTACAACATGCTGATAAACCATTCCATGAATATCAAAGAATGAGATGTCCATAACTTTCCCAGCAGAAACAACCACTTTTGCTTTTGGGGGGTTTGTTGATGAAGGGGATTTCCACACTGAGCTTTGCTGTTTGCTCTCAGGATCAAAATGATGTAGCCAAGTTTCATCAGCAGTGATTACGTTTGAAAGAAACTCCAGATCTTCCTCTAACATCAACTTTAACTGCATGTTACCTCCATTGCATCTGTAAGCGAAACTGAACATGTCTGAACTTGCCTGGTTCTTACAGGCGGGAACCAGGAGTACCAACAATGAAACTACTATGGCGTATTTGTTTCACACAAAGCTAACAGAATATGGTAAGATTGAATTTTAGTGCGAAAAATTATGACCGTAAAAAAATTATCATTCTGTATTGAACAGCCCTCGTACATTACAGAGCTGCTCGGACAAACTCTGACAAACTTAACAGCCACAGTATTTGTAGCCAGTCTACATCTTTATTATTCTGCATTGTTTGTATCAGTTGTGAATGAAAATATTCATATCCCTTAACAAAACTATGCATTTTAACATCACGAAAAAATGGGATCTTACTTTTACTTTCACTTAAAATCGTATAATTTATTGAAGTTAGTCTGCCAGCAGTGACAGGATTAAAAAGCTTACCAACGTTTTAGAGAAAGACATTTGTCACATTTTCCGCCTCTGCCCGCTGTTTGATATTTTCGCTCTCGCCATCTTCACATTTACTGACGTCACCTACGCATAGAATGACTGAAAGTTGCGCGTAAAACCGAACAGAACAATGAAAATCGGAACTTTGGCAACTAAGAACTCCAACTGGAATTAACATGTGTTTATCACTTCCTTAAAATTAGGATTGCTATTGGTTTTTAGAGACAAGAATTGAACTTTAACGTTAACTGGGTTGTGAAGATAGATTTATGACAGTCATGCCGCGTGGTAAGAGGCGTTTCTTTTGTGAAACAACTGAACTCGCTTCTGTACCAAACACACCTAATATAAGCAGTCGTAGAACAATAAGCTAATTTAGCGGGAAGGGTTGCTTTCCACATTTCAGTCACTTACTTTATATATTTCTAAACATGTAAAGGTTCTACAGACTCTTCAGTTAAACTTTCCAGAAGTAGAGCTTTGCGGAAAAATAATTACTTGGGAAAATCTTCGATTTCTTATTTATATCGCATTTTGAGTCAATTTCGCACTTTATCGCGCTATATCGCATTTGCGAAAAATCACCACTCCTATCGATTAGGAATTGAGTAATTAAGAAATCGTTATTGAATTTGTTAAACTAATGTGTATATTGTAATAGAATTGAGGAAGTTGATGTTGAAGAGTTTTTGGTTAATGAAATGTTGATTGTTTGTAATTGATGATATTATGGATTATTTTGTTGTTTGTTTATAAATTTTAAATTGTTTTATTTGAGTTAATATGTTATATAGTAATTATAATTTATAACTGATACAATTAAGAAATAGTATATAAATAATGAAATTAATTGAATATTAGTATATTATGAAGTTTTATGTTTTTTAAAGTAATTGAAGAATGCTAGGAAGTTATATTTGTATTTTAAAATTAATAGGATAAAAATGTTAAATATATTATGTTTTAAATTATTTTAATTTAGAGATCTGCTATGGTAGTTAAGTAGGAAGTTTGTTCAGGTTTTATTTTGGTTTTAAGTTTTCCTTTTCTTTATATTCCAGTTGTAGGTTTTATCTGAAGAATTTTTTATGTAATTGTGTTATGATTTTAATAAATTAAAAGTTTGAAATATACGTCCTGGTTTAAGAAATTAAGTACCAGTACGGAGTATTTCATATTTTTATTTATTTATTATTATATATTTATTATTTGGAAATTAATTGTTCTTTCACACTAGCCTTGTGTAGGACGCAGTATGAAAGGGTAGAGCCAAACTGAAAAATTCAATGCCATTGCCGCGATTTGAACCACGGATCTTCTGGTCTCCGTCCAGCCGCTCTAAACCATTGAGCTACTATGGCCAACGTGCCAACATGACATTAAATTCTCCAACTGACTCGTGTTTTTCCCGGTAAACCACTAGGAGTTCTCATAAACACATGAGACAACTACCATAATGGCGACTTATTATGCTGTAAGTACTTTAAGGCCCGGGCTTTATAGTTCGGACCACTATTAGGTCAATTAATGGAAATTAATTGTTCTTTCACACTAGCCGTGTGTAGGACGCACTATGAAAGGGTAGAGCCAGACTGAAAAATTCAATGCCATAGCCGGGATTTGAACCACGGATCTTCTGGTCTCCATCCAGCCGCTCTAAGGTGGTTTACCGGGAAAAACACGAGTCAGTTGGAGAATTTAATGTCATGTTGGCACGTTGGCCATAGTAGCTCAGTGGTTTAGAACGGTTTAGCTCAATGGTTTAGCCAGCCAGCACAGTGACGTGATTTGACAAGATTGGCAAAAGTTCACTTCTCCTTCTCAGTAATTTGACCCCATATGATTCATCTTCTTACTTTGTATTCACTTAGAATGACCATAATATATATCCCGAAGTTAAATTATTAAAACAATTAAATGATCCGATCGATTTAATGGTTTGGGAAAAATATCGCCTTTTCTTATAAGTGAAGTTTTAAGTTAAAAACTGTTATATTTGTATATATTTTATTTTGTATTGAAACTAGAAGTATCGGGTATTGAAGTATCCGTATCGAGAACCGAGTATCAGAAATGGGGTATCAGTCCATCCCTAGTGTTTTCCAAAAATGATGTAATTACAAAACTCTTCACACAGCCTTCCTTTTTTGTATTTGGCTTTTCAATTTTACACGATCTTAAAGACAGTTAAGGTGAAACTGGATTTAAATAGAGGATATTTAGAAAATGTTTGTTCCAAAACCCAAACTCTCTATGTTTATCCGTTCGCTCGACGTCCAAGTTGGAAGTTCTAACAATAATTCCATCTGACGTCATTCAGCTGTGCACTGGAATGTAATGCATAACGATACACTAGTCCAGCGGTGTCCAGAACGGGGCTCGCGAGCCGCATACGGCTCTGAGTCACTGAGTCGCATTCATGTGTGTGTTAGTGTTAAGATTGATGAATATAAATTAATGAAAACCAGCAGCATCTCGAGACGGCCGGAAAAAGGAAGGTATTGACCTGAATTTAATGACACCCAGTGGTTGTTAGATTTGGCCTCTTTGTATAACCCATGTGGTCCAGCATTTAAAAAGCAAGACGGTCCGCCTCGGTATCGTAGATGATAGCTAGTGAATTCCATCGTTCATCTGTTGACAGTTACCAAAGTTCCAGCCATTTTGGACGCTCAGTTGTTATGTAACAGTCGTTTGAGTGAGTTGATGTGAGTTTTTATGAAAATGGAGTATCGAGTATGTCATTAAATATTTGTTTTTGAACGGCAATACGCCTCCGCAAATCAAAGATGAGTTGGATTCTGTGTATGGGGACTCCGCGCCATCATTTACCACAGTGAAATTTTGGGCAGCTAAATTTAAACATGGCCGTAAGAGCTTGGGAGACGATAAACGTTCGGGACATCCAAAAACTGCAAGTACCGTCGAAAACATCGCCAAAGTTCACCAAATGGTGCTAGGCGACCGCCGAATTAAAGTGAGAGAGATAGCAGAGGCTATGAAAACGTTCGAATGAACATTTCCAACGCTCTGTTACGCAGTTTAGGCGAATGAAACAGAGTTTTGGCGCCGATTAATTACTGTAGATGAAACTTGGATACACCATTATACGCCCGAAACAAAAATACAATCCAAACAGTGGACTGCAAAAGGGAAACCGACGCACCGTGTCACACCTCAGCGGTTGCAATGACGAAAATCCACGAATTACGGTTGACCATCCGCCTAATTCACCTTATTATTTACAGAGATGGGAGCATCGCTGGGAGAAGTGTGTAGAGCTACAAGGAGACTATGTTGAAAAACGTCGAGTACTATTTGGACGGGTTACAGAGATGGGAGCATCGCTGGGAGAAGTGTGTAGAGTTACAAGGAGACTATGTTGAAAAACGTCGAGTACTATTTGGACGGGTTACAGAGATGGGAGCATCGCTGGGAGAAGTGTGTAGAGTTACAAGGAGACTATGTTGAAAAACGTCGAGTACTATTTGGACGGGTTACAGAGATGGGAGCATTGCTGGGAGAAGTGTGTAGAGTTACAAGGAGACTATGTTGAAAAACGTCGAGTACTATTTGGACGGGTTACAGAGATGGGAGCATCGCTGGGAGAAGTGTGTAGAGTTACAAGGAGACTATGTTGAAAAACGTCGAGTACTATTTGGACGGGTTACAGAGTTGGGAGCATCGCTGGGAGAAGTGTGTAGAGCTACAAGGAGACTATGTTGAAAAACGTCGAGTACTATTTGGACGGGTTACAGAGATGGGAGCATCGCTGGGAGAAGTGTGTAGAGTTACAAGGAGACTATGTTGAAAAACGTCGAGTACTATTTGGACGGGTTACAGAGATGGGAGCATTGCTGGGAGAAGTGTGTAGAGCTACAAGGAGACTATGTTGAAAAACGTCGAGTACTATTTGGACGGGTTACAGAGTTGGGAGCATCGCTGGGAGAAGTGTGTAGAGCTACAAGGAGACTATGTTGAAAAACGTCGAGTACTATTTGGACGGGTTACAGAGATGTGAGCATCGCTAGGAGAAGTGTGTAGAGTTACAAGGAGACTATGTTGTAAAACGCCGAGTACTATTTGGACGGGTTACAGAGATGGGGACATCGCTGGGAGAAGTGTGTAGAGTTACAAGGAGACTATGTTGAAAAACGTCGAGTACTATTTGGACGTGTTACAGAGATGTGAGCATCGCTGGGAGAAGTGTGTAGAGCTACAAGGAGACTATGTTGAAAAACGCCGAGTACTATTTGGACGTGTTACAGAGATGTGAGCATCGCTGGGAGAAGTGTGTAGAGTTACAAGGAGACTATGTTGAAAAACGCCGAGTACTATTTGGACGTGTTACAGAGATGTGAACATCGCTGGGAGAAGTGTGTAGAGCTACAAGGAGACTATGTTGAAAAACGCCGAGTACTATTTGGACGTGTTACAGAGTTGTGAGCATCGCTGGGAGAAGTGTGTAGAGTTACAAGGAGCCTATGTTGAAAAACGCCGAGTACTATTTGGACGTGTTACAGAGTTGGGAGCATCGCTGGGAGAAGTGTGTAGAGTTACAAGGAGACTATGTTGAAAAACGCCGAGTACTATTTGGACGTGTTACAGAGATGTGAGCATCGCTGGGAGAAGTGTGTAGAGTTACAAGGAGACTATGTTGAAAAACGCCGAGTACTATTTGGACGTGTTACAGAGTTGGGAGCATCGCTGGGAGAAGTGTGTAGAGTTACAAGGAGACTATGCTGAAAAACGCCGAGTACTATTTGGACGTGTTACAGAGTTGGGAGCATCGCTGGGAGAAGTGTGTAGAGTTACAAGGAGACTATGTTGAAAAACGCCGAGTACTATTTGGACGTGTTACAGAGTTGTTAACATCGCTGGGAGAGGTGTGTAGAGCTACAAGGAGACTATGTTGAAAAACGCCGAGTACTATTTGCACGTGTTACAGAGATGAGAACATCGCTGGGAGAAGTGTGTAGAGTTACAAGGAGACTATGTTGAAAAACGCCGAGTACTATTTGGACGTGTTACAGAGTTGGGAACAACGCTGGGAGAAGTGTGTAGAGTTACAAGGAGACTATGTTGAAAAACGCCGAGTACTATTTGCACGTGTTACAGAGATGAGAACATCGCTGGGAGAAGTGTGCAGAGTTACAAGGAGACTATGTTGAAAAACGCCGAGTACTATTTGGACGGGTTCCAGAGTTGGGAACAACGCTGGGAGAAGTGTGTAGAGTTACAAGGAGACTATGTTGAAAAACGCCGAGTACTATTTTGACGGGTTACTGAGTTGGGAACATCGCTGGGAGAAGTGTGTAGAGTTACAACGAGACTATGTTGAAAAACGCCGAGTACTATTTGGACGGATTACAGAGATGGAAGCATCGCTGGGAGAAGTGTGTAGAGTTACAAGGAGACTATATTGAAAAGCGCCAAGTACTATTTGTACGGGTTACAAAGATGGGAGCATCGCTGGGAGAAGTGTGTAGAGTTACAAGGAGACTATGTTGAAAAACGCCGAGTACTATTTGGGCGTGTTACAGAGATGGGAGCATCGCTGGGAAAAGTGTGTTGAGTTACAAGGAGACTATGTTGGCAAACGCCGAGTACTATTTGGACAGGTTACAGAGTTGGGAGCATCGCTAGGAGACGTGTGTAGAGTTACAAGAAGACTATGTTGAAAAACGCCGAGTACTATTTGGACGGGTTACAGAGTTGGGAGCATCGCTGGGAGAAGTGTGTAGAGTTACAAGGAGACTATGTTGAAAAACGCCGAGTACTATTTGGACGTGTTACAGAGATGGGAGCATCACTAGGAGACGTGTGTAGAGTTACAAGGAGACTATGTTGAAAAACGCCGAGTATTATTTGGACGGGTTGTAGAGATGCGTACATCGCTGGGAGAAGTGTGTAGAGTTACAAGGAGACTATGTTGTAAAACGCCGAGTAATATTTGGACGGGTTACAGAGATGGGAGCATCGCTGGGAGAAGTGTGTAGAGTTACCAGGAGACTATATTGAAAAACGCCGAGTACTATTTGAATGGGTTACAGGGATGGGAGCATCGCTGGGAGATGTGTGTAGAGTTACAAGGAGACTATGTTGAAAAACGCCGAGTACTATTTGGACGGGTTACAGAGATGGGAGCATCGCTGGCAGAAGTGTGTAGAGTTACAAGGAGACTATGTTGTAAAACGCCGAGTAATATTTGGACGGGTTACAGAGATGGGAGCATCGCTGGGAGAAGTGTGTAGAGTTACAAGGAGACTATATTGAAAAACGCCGAGTACTATTGAATGGGTTACAGAGATGAGAGCATCGCTGGCAGAAGTGTGTAGAGTTACAAGGATACTATGTTGAAAAACGCCGAGTAATATTTGAATGGTTTACAGAGATGAGAGCACCGCTGGGAGAAGTGTGTAGAGTTACAAGGAGACTATATTGAAAAACGCCGAGTACTATTTGAATGGGTTACAGAGATGAGAGCACCGCTGGCAGAAGTGTGTAGAGTTACAAGGAGACTATGTTGTAAAACGCCGAGTAATATTTGGACGGGTTACAGAGATGGGAGCATCGCTGGGAGACGTGTGTAGAGTTACAAGGAGACTATGTTGAAAAACGCCCAGTACTATTTGGACTGGTTACAGAGATGGGAGCATCGCTAGGAGAAGTGTGTAGAGTTACAAGGAGACTATGTTGTAAAACGTCGAGTACTATTTGGATGGCTTACAGAGATGGGAGCATCGCTTGGAGACGTGTGTAGAGTTACAAGGAGACTATGTTGAAAAACGCCGAGTACTATTTGGACGGGTTACAGAGATGGGAGCATCGCTGGCAGAAGTGTGTAGAGTTACAAGGATACTTTGTTGAAAAGCGCCGAGTACTATTTGGACGGGTTACACAGATGGGAACATCGCTAGGAAAAGTGTGTAGAGTTACAAGGAGACTATGTTGAAAAACGCCGAGTACTATTTGGACGGGTTACAGAGATGGAAGCATCGCTGAGAGAAGTGTGTAGAGTTACAAGGAGACTATGTTGAAAAACGTCGAGTACTATTTGGACGAGTTACAGAGATGGGAGCATCGCTGGGAGAAGTGTAGAGTTACAAGGAGACTATGTTGAAAAACGCCAAGTACTATTTGGATGGGTTACAGAGATGTGAGCATCGCTAGGAGAAGTGTGTAGAGTTACAAGGAGACTATGTTGAAAAACGCCGAGTACTATTTGGGCGGGTTACAGAGATGTGAGCATCGCTAGGAGAAGTGTGTAGAGTTACAAGGAGACTATGTTGTAAAACGCCGAGTACTATTTGGACGGGTTACAGAGATGGGGACATCACTGAGAGAAGTTTGTAGAGTTACAAGGAGACTATGTTGAAATACGCCAAGTACTATTTGGATGGGTTACAGAGATGAGAGCATCGCTAGGAGAAGTGTGTAGAGTTACAAGGAGACTATGTTGAAAAACGCCAAGTACTATTTGGGCGGGTTACAGAGATGTGAGCATCGCTAGGAGAAGTGTGTAGAGTTACAAGGAGACTATGTTGAAATACGCCAAGTACTATTTGGATGGGTTACAGAGATGAGAGCATCGCTAGGAGAAGTGTGTAGAGTTACAAGGAGACTATGTTGAAAAACGCCGAGTACTATTTGGACGGGTTACAGAGATGGGACCATCGCTAGGAAAAGTGTGTAGAGTTACAAGGAGACTATGTTGAAAAGCGCCGAGTACTATTTGGATGGGTTACAGAGATGGGAACATCGCTAGGAAAAGTGTGTAGAGTTACAAGGAGACTATGTTGAAAAACACCAAGTACTATTTGGACGTGTTACAGAGATGTGAGCATCGCTGGGAGAAGTGTGTAGAGTTACAAGGAGACTATGTTGAAAAACGCCGAGTACTATTTGGACGGGTTACAGAGATGGGAACATCGCTAGGAAAAGTGTGTAGAGTTACAAGGAGGCTATGTTGAAAAACGCCAAGTACTATTTGGACGTGTTACAGAGATGTGAGCATCGCTGAGAGAAGTGTGTAGAGTTACAAGGAGACTATGTTGAAAAACGTCGAGTACTATTTGGACGGGTTACAGAGATGGGAGCAACGCTGGGAGAAGTGTGTAGAGTTACAAGGAGACTATGTTGAAAAGCGTCGAGTACTATTTGGACGGGTTACAGAGATGGGAGCAACGCTGGGAGAAGTGTGTAGAGTTACAAGGAGACTATGTTGAAAAACGTCGAGTACTATTTGGACGGGTTACAGAGATGAGAGCATCGCTGGGGGACGTGTGCAGAGTTACAAGGAGACTATGTTGAAAAATAAAAGAATAAAAATTCTGAAAAAATGTCGTATCTTTATTAGGTCGGAAACTTTTTAGGCCACCCTCGTAATTATTATGCAGTGCTTAGTTATTTAATTCGGTTTTATATAAGGTAAGCAACATAATTACACTGCATGATTGTATTTGGTACATATGGAAATGAGTTGCAAGGCTTTGGTTTCTAATGTGATTTTAAACTGAGGCAACAGCGCACATCTGGGCGTTCAGTGCACGTGTCCGTGCAAGATGTTTATGGTGGGTGCGGTTAGGGGAGGTGGGGAACAAGTGTTTGGGTGCTGTACAAGGGTACCCTCCTGGGACTACATTGCCCGCGATTTCTATATCATCCTGTTTGGAGTGTCCCATTCATTGCCATAACATGTCTCCTATACTGATAGATGAAAGCTTAAAATACTTTTATTTGAAATTGCATAACAGTTCTCTTATTGTTCTGGCAAATCTAAATTTCTGTTTAGAGTCTGTCTAGTCAACGCGAGTCCAGTTGCCTCACAAAGGAAACGGACCCCACCGCCCTCTAATGACCTTCATAAATCTATCTCCACACTTTAGAAATGGAACACTGTCGTTGAGGACCAATAGCAACCCTGATTTTCTGGAAATGACAGTCGCATGTTTACTCCACGTGGAGTCTCAGTTGTCAAAGTTCCAACTTCCAGTTGATCTGTTTCATTACGTGCACAAATTCGTTACTGGAGAAGCCTTAAAAAAAGTTATAACGGGAACTGTTTCTAAGAAAATTCAAGCGCTTGTTTTGAACACGTGTGCTGAAAAATAATCTTGGTAAGGAGTCATGCAATGAACCTGATGATAAATTCTGGGTATTCACAGAAATACAGTAAGAAAAATTGTGACGAAAGAAATACCAAAGACGCTGATCAAGTGTGAAAACAAAAGGAAACGTTTCTGTAACGTTTCGATAATTACACATACGATTTAATTTGCCGAGAAATTTATAGATTCTATACAAAAGGGAGAGCATCCACCTTAGATGAATTGTTTGCACATTTGCAAGAAATTTGTGATTTTCCTTATGGGCACTGCACCTTGCGCGGCCTCCTAAAGGAGCTGGGTTTGAAATACCGCACTTTGAATAAGTTAAGGGTTATTATGGAAACCAGTAGAATTGTAGCTTGGCGATATATATGTCAAAACTAAGAAAGTTTCGTAGTAATGGACATAAGACCATTTATTGAGATGAAACCTCGTACGATACCCATGACGTATCGAGAAAGTTGGCAACCTTGCAGAAAGGACTGGGAGAAGAAGGGCCGGTGCTGTAAAACGATTATAAGGGTTCGTCAAAATAAGTCTTGCAATGGAAGAACGGCCTATGTGTGACTGTACAATGGAAAGAGTGTCGAAGAGTGGCCTTAATTCTTTGAGTCACTATTCTGTCTTATTTTAATGAAAATTATTACTTAAAGCTTCCCTCGCTTTGAAAGTCACGCCTCGCCACTGATACTGGCTCATATTCGAACTTGGGACCTCTTGAACATGAGTATCCTTCCTGCCAAGTATAGCACATAGCAAGGGCTCGTTTTTTTTTTTTTTTTTTAGTTTTTTTAGTTTTTTTATTTTACGTCATCCAACTTTGTCATATCGGACGATGAATGAAATGGGTGAAATGATGCTGAAATGTGTCCAGGGTCTATGGAGCTTAGAGCTACCCGACATTCGTCTTTCAGGATAAGGGAAACCCCCGGAAAAAACCTATCGAGGTAACCCACCCTAACCGAGATTCGAACTCGGAACCTCTTGAACGTGAAGCAGACACGCTATCAGCCACGCTACCGAGGCGGGCAAGCAAGGGCTTGTATAGAAGATAGGTAGGGAATAGCTCTCCACTGGCACATATCGTTACATTCCTCATATTTGATTTTTCTTGACAAATCCTGCGCAAAAATTGCTTTATCGTAATTTATGACATTTTAAAGTTTGATGTTTTCAGCCAAGGCTTACTAGTGCTCGGAACCCTCTTACGTTCACAGATGAGCTTTTGCAGGCCTCTGTAGAAAGCCCTCGAAGATACTCTTGTTTCCGCCATTTCACGATAACCTTTCGCAAGATAACGGACGTCTGATGAACTAAGAAGCAGTGGTCTAGCATAAAGGAACGCTGATATTGAGTCCACCTAATTAACTTTCTGATAGAATAAGTGAATTCAGAAGTAACTGAATAAAGACAGCCTCAGTTAAGTCATTAATCATTATAAAGTCATTTCTGGAGACATTAATCTCTTCTAAAGTTATGGATCAACTTGTGTGTATACTTAGGTAGCTCTTGACGTGGCAGTAAATTGGAGTAGAGAGCAAGTTGAAAGTGTCATGAGTGTTAGTAACCTTTTCCCCCTAAAACGGGGCGGGGAGCCTCAGGCGGTTTCGTCTGTCACCCGCATTCGCGAGGCCTAGGTTCGATTCCCGTGGCTGGCCTGCCTGATCCACAGGTGGATTCGCGGGTTTCCCCGGGTCGCCAGGCTTTTGTAATTAACCACTATTAGGTCAGTTAATGGAAACTAATTGTTCTTTCACACTTGCCGTGTGTAGGCTAAAATATGGAAAGATTAATTGCCATTAATTGTACCTAGTAGTGGTCCGAACTATAAAGCCCGGGCCTTAAAGTACTTACAGCATAGTAAGTCGTCATTAAGGTAGTTGTCTCGTGTGTTTATGAGAACTCCTAGTGGTTTACCGGGAAAAACACGAGTCAGTTGGAGAATTTAATTTCATATCGGCACGTTGGCCATAGTAGCTCAATGGTTAGAGCGGCTTGACGGCAACCAGAAGATCCTTGGTTCAAATCCCTGCTATGGCATTGAATTTCTCAGTCTGACTCTATCTTTCCATACTTTAGTCTATACACGGCCAGTGTGAAAGAACAATTAATTTCCATTACTATTTTAAGTACTTGAGTCCCAGACTTCATCATTTAACTCTTATTATTTTAGTTAATTGATGGAAATTAATAATTTCTTCACACTAGCCGTATGTAGGCTAAGGTGTTGGATATATATAGCCAACGTGAAAAATGCAATGTCATGGCCGGGATTTGAACCACGGATCTCTTGTTGTACATGTTTGGTCTCAAGCAACAGGATTGTCTGCCATTAAGCGCAGTAAGAAAGTGACAACCAATCGTCAAGTATTACGTCACATCATTAGCTTTTTAGCCAGGCAAGAATTAACTTTCAGGGTCACAGTAAATTTGCCAGAACCTAACAACAAAGCAAATATTTTTAGTTATTAGACTATACTCCATAGTAAAAACAAAAACATTTCGTTGATGTTACATTATTAGTGCACAGGATTGGAGGTCAGTTCATATTTTGACAGAATAAAATATCGAAAGTCTCAAAAGTGTAACTAACTTCTAAAGAAAAGTAGATTTTCCCCCCTAAATTAACTTCATGTCCGAAATTATCCCTAACAGGGCATGAAAAACTAAAACAGTCTTCACTCTAGTTAAGTGAAGTGAAACCTGTGTCGCTATCTTCTGGCTTTGAGGTGAATATTATTTCCATGCTCAACAGAAACAAAAGAATAGTAACCTAGCGCGTCAAATTTGGCCAGGGTTTATAACACTTTATCGAAATAGAGAATATTTTGTAAAATATGATTTAATGAACACTTTTTTAGTTTTATTTTCATTTCTGAAAAGAGCGGATACAGGTATGGAAACGTTTATTGTGAGATAATAGACGTAACGCAGTGTAAATCAGAGTTAGGTTTTTATGCAAATAGGACGTCTGTACCGTTACTCGCGTCTAAGCATTACGATTGTCATTTTTAGCTTGTAACTCTAAATAAATAAAGTTAAATCCTATTCATGACATAAATACTAGAAGTCTTGTAAGTGATAGACACTCAATAGTAGCCAGATATTGAAGAAACTATAGAAAAATGTGTCAGAACGTCGTAGGTGGTTTGTTTTGCATAGCCTTGGATTCCTGCGTTGGCTTTACGTGGGCGAACCGCAAGGATAACTGTGTGCGTTGTTGTTTCTGGTGCACTTTCGTTTGTTTCGCAACGATGACAGCTTTGAAATTGAATGGCGATTTCATAATTACGAGCTGGAAAGATTCTCCTGTGCCCTTGGCAAACCAAGTTTATTGAGGGTAGTTTAGACTCGTAACATAACCAAAGCAGTAACATCTGCAGTGTCCTTGTTGCTGTAGCGAAACTGTTAACTGCGTTTTCTCTATGTAAACAACATGGTGCGAACAGTGGCGGCTCGTAGGGCACAACTTAACACTGTTTTCCAGTGATGCCAACCGTACGCGTGGCGACTTTTGAGCATTCGGGAGACATAGCGGAGAAATACGAAAAAGTGGGGAAAATGTAGCATCCTTTGTCAATTTTTTTAAATGAAACTTATCCTAAAAGCCAGTGTCATAATATTAGGGAACTATTATTTGGGTAATCGGTTTGAAGAATCTCTCATGTGGATGGTAACTAACGCTATTATCAATTTACCTTAAGCACCAGACCTGACAGTATAAACATATTACTCGATGGGTGTCAAGCTATCAACATACGAGGGCTGTTCAATAAAGAATGCTCCCAAGTTTTTTGACAACGTACCTTTACTCATCCTCATAATTTTGATGGTCCTTCTCAAAATAGTCTCCCCTGAATACGATGCACTTGTCCCAGCGTTTCTGCCAGTCTTCAAAGACATGCTGGAAACCATTTTTGACAGATCCTTCAAAATCGCCTCCGCAGCCTTCACCACTGCCTCTGATGATGAATAATACCTCCCACGAAGGCGTTCCTTCAAGTTAGGGAATACAAAAATGGTCACATGGGGCTAAATCCGGACTATAGTGAGGATGACGGATGCACTTCAAGAAACCACATTGGCAATATGTGGCCACGCATTATCGTGATGCAGCATCCAGCCTGCTTCACGGAAATGTGGTCTTTTGCGCCTGATATGGACTTACAATGTTTTCAAGACATCCCTGTAGTATTGTCCAGTTACCGACAACATGCTGATAAACCATTCCATAAATATCAAAGAATGAGATGACCACAACTTTCCCAGCAGAAGCAACCACTTTTGCTCTTTTGGAGGTTGCTGATGGATATTTCGACACTGAGCTTTGCTGTTTGCTCTCAGGATCAAAATGATGTAGCCAAGTTTCATCAGCAGTGATTACGTTTGAAAGAAACTCCGGATCTTCCTCTAACATCAACTTTAACTGCATGCAGACCTGCACGCGAATGTCCTTTTGTTAGGGAATCAACAGTCTTGGAACCCATCGCGGACAAACACGTCTCATGTGTAATGTTTCTGTCACCAACGTGTGGGTGGCACCCAATGAAATGTTCAGTATTTCAGAAAGTGATCTTAAGGTAATTCGTCGATCCTCTCTCACAATGGCAGCAGCAGTGTTGATGTTTTCTTCCGTAAGAGCAGTAACTTGAGCACCGGGTCCACCTTCCTTTAAAATTGATTGTCTCCCCTCTTTAAACATTTTAAACCACCTTCGAGCTGTGCTGTAGGGAGGAACAGACTCCCCATAGGCCTCCTGTAACATTGTATAGGCCTCGACTGAAGATTTGTTGAGACGAAAGCAGAATTTCAAAGTCATATATTGTTCCTCGCGTGTTACCTCCATTGCAGCGGTAGGCGATATTGAACATGTCTGAACTTGCCTGGTTCTCACAGGCGGAAACCAGGAGTACCAACAATGAAACTACTACGACGTGTTTGTTTCACATTAAGCTAAGAGAATATAATAAGGTTGAATTTTATTCCGAAAAGTTGTGACCGTAAAAAGTTATGATCATTCTTTATTGAACAGTCCTCGTATTTATACAAGCTACGCTAAGCATACGTACGTAGCATGATGCTACGCTCGCTACCATCAGGGCTACAGGTTTATTGCAATTTATATCATAATTTCAGCTTTTCAGGCGAACAGTACGTTTTAGGACCTAGCGTTTATGTTGCCAATTATATATTATATAATTATATATTAACTGATTTAGTTAAATATTAGATTATTTATTGTTCATATTCCAAAATTTTACAATTTACAACTTTTGGCTACATTTATTTGTCTTTACCTTGTTGCTACTTTGGCTTACATGACACCCTGGTCTTCTGCTCTGCCAGGTAGCTCTTAACCTCCATGCCTCCTTGTTACTTAATCAGTCCCTTCCTTCCCCCTCATCTTCCTTTCTTATACTCTTTACATTTCTGGCCCATTTTTCTTTTACTTTCTGCAAGAACTCACCAATACGTCTTACCTTCTTTTCCTCCCTGCCCGTTAACATTTTTATAGCTACTATCTTCTTCTCTACTTTCTCCCATTTTTCCTCCCAAACCTTTTTTCTCCATATTGCAACCTCCTCGCATTCTGTTACATAGTGTTCTATGCTCTCTTTTCCCCCACACAATTCACAAATTCCCTTTTCCCTACTACTTATCTCTCTTAGAAATATTGTTTCTGTTCTCATCCAAGCTAACCCTTCTCTCTCTTGCCTATTGCAGTAATCTACACATGCTTCTCGTCCCCAATTTCTTTCTAATTGTTTGTAAAATTGTAATGATTTCATATTTTCTAGACTTTCCCATATTTCCAGCTTTTTTATATCTTCTATTCTGCATTTTACCAATTTACCCACATCGCTTGTATTCCTTTCCTCTAATAGAAAAGTTAACTGAATAAAACAGTAACCTTGTGTTCTAGTGAAAAGTAGGAGAAATATGTTTTGAAGGGTAGTATATCCTCGAGAATACTTCAAAATTCGCTAAACTGTTACTTGTTGTTGCCACATGGAAACGCAGATATGGAAAGATTGTTTTGCATTATATTAAATCTAACAACAAATAAAAAGGAATAAAGTGAAGCATCAAACACTGAGTGTCCTCCTAAGAGTAAAAATTTGCGTTCAAAACAAGGGAACTGCTGTATCTCATAACCGATAACTGATGAACTTGTAAATAAATTTGGAAAATCCATGTACAATTTTCCAAGAAGTGCTATTGACAGAAGAATCTTCTGACAGTGGTGACTCTTAAACCATTTTAGGCAGCCAGTGCAGAATCGCCTTCACTTATTTGTATTGATAGTTATTAATTTTCTAAATATATGAATAAAAACGTAACCCGTGGCTTAACAGCCCCAAGTGGGCCTGAGCCTACCAACCCGACCGCCGGCCTCACGCCCACTTACGCACAGCAGAGGTGGGCGATCATCCAACCGATACGGGGAGGAGATGTGGTCAGCCGGAACGTTAATTTTTCGTGTCCAGGGCGGCTTACCTAGAGTAAGCTCCTCACTTTCCTCGCGATGATGAGTGGCCACCGGTCCTACACACGGGACTTAAAATCCCTACCTCGCTACTGGACCTACGTGTGACTGTACAATAGAAAGAGTACTTAAAAGTAGCCTTGGTTTTTTGAGTCATTGTTGTCTCTTATGTTAATGGAAATTGCTATTTGGAGCTTACCTCACTTTGAAACTCACGCCTCGGTACTGGACCTACGTGTGACTGTACAATAGAAAGAGTACTTAAAAGTAGTCTTGGTTTTTTGAGTCATTATTCTCTCTTATGTTAATGGAAATTGCTATTTGGAGCTTACCTCGCTTTGAAACTCACGCCTCGGTACTGGACCTACGTGTGACTGTACAATAGAAAGAGTACTTAAAAGTAGCCTTGGTTTTTTAAATCATTATTCTCTCTTATGTTAATGGAAATTGCTATTTGGAGCTTACCTCGCTTTGAAACTCACGCCTCGGTACTGGACCTACGTGTGACTGTACAATAGAAAGAGTACTTAAAAGTAGCCTTGGTTTTTTGAGTCATTATTGTCTCTTATGTTAATGGAAATTGCTATTTGGAGCTTACCTCGCTTTGAAACTCACGCCTCGGTAGTGGACCTACGTGTGACTGTACAATAGAAAGAGTACTTAAAAGTAGTCTTGGTTTTTTCAGTCATTATTGTCTCTTATGTTAATGGAAATTGCTATTTGGAGCTTACCTCACTTTGAAACTCATGCCTCGCTACTGGACCTACGTGTGACTGTACAATAGAAAGAGTACTTAAAAGTAGCCTTGGTTTTTTGAGTCATCATTGTCTCTTATGTTAATGGAAATTGCTATTTGGAGCTTACCTCGCTTTGAAACTCTCGCCTCGCTACTGGACCTACGTGTGACTGTACAATAGAAAGAGTACTTAAAAGTAGCCTTGGTTTTTGAGTCATTATTCTCTCTTATGTTAATGGAAATTGCTATATGGAGCTTACCTCGCTTTGAAACTCACGCCTCGGTACTGGACCTACGTGTGACTGTACAATAGAAAGAGTACTTAAAAGTAGTCTTGGTTTTTTCAGACATTATTGTCTCTTATGTTAATGGAAATTGCTATTTGGAGCTTACCTCGCTTTGAAACTCACGCCTCGCTATCGGACCTACGTGTGACTGTACAACAGAGGTACTGGACCTATGTGTGACTGTACAATAGAAAGAGTACTTAAAAGTAGTCTTGGTTTTTTCAGTCATTATTGTCTCTTATGTTAATGGAAATTGCTATTTGGAGCTTACCTCGCTTTGAAACTCACGCCTCGCTATCGGACCTACGTGTGACTGTACAACAGAAAGAGTACTTAAAAGTAGCCAAAGTTTTTTGGGTCATTATTCTCTCTTATCTTAATGGAAATTGCTATTTGGAGCTTACCTCGCTTTGAAACTCACGCCTCGCTACTGGACCTACGTGTGACTGTACAATAGAAAGAGTACTTAAAAGTAGCCAAAGTTTTTTAGTCATTATTCTCTCTTATGTTAATGGAAATTGCTATTTGGAGCTTACCTCTCTTTGAAACTCATGCCACGCTATCGGACCTACGTGTGACTGTACAATAGAAAGAGTACTTAAAAGTAGCCAAAGTTTTTTAGTCATTATTCTCTCTTATGTTAATGGAAATTGCTATTTGGAGCTTACCTCGCTTTGAAACTCACGCCTCGCTATCGGACCTACGTGTGACTGTACAATAGAAAGAGTACTTAAAAGTAGCCAAAGCTTTTTGAGTCATTATTCTCTCTTATGTTAATGGAAATTGCTATTTGCAGCTTACCTCGCTTTGAAACTCATGCCTCGCTCTCGGACCTACGTGTGACTGTACAATAGAAAGAGTACTTAAAAGTAGCCAAAGTTTTTTGGGTCATTATTCTCTCTTATGTTAATGGAAATTGCTATTTGGAGCTTACCTCCCTTTGAAACTCACATCTCGCTACTCGACCTACGTGTGACTGTACAATAGAAAGAGTACTTAAAAGTAGCCTTGGTTTTTTGAGTCATTATTGTATCTTATGTTAATCGAAATTGCTATTTGGAGCTTACCTCCCTTTGAAACTCACGCCTCGCTACTGGACCTACGTGTGACTGTACAATAGAAAGAGTACTTAAAAGTAGCCCTGGTTTTTTGACTCATTATTCTCTCTTATGTTAATGGAAATTGCTATTTGGAGCTTACCTCGCTTTGAAACTCATGCCTCGCTACTGGACCTACGTGTGACTGTACAATAGAAAGAGTACTTAAAAGTAGCCTTGGTTTTTTGAGTCATTATTCTCTCTTATGTTAACGGAAATTGCTATTTGGAGCTTACCTCGCTTTGAAACTCACGCCTCGCTACTGGACCTACGTGTGACTGTACAATAGAAAGAGTACTTAAAAGTAGCCAAAGTTTTTTGGGTCATTATTCTCTCTTATGTTAATGGAAATTGCTATTTGGAGCTTACCTCTCTTTGAAACTCATGCCTCGGTACTGGACCTACGTGTAACTGTACAATAGAAAGAGTACTTAAAAGTAGCCAAAGTTTTTTGAATCATTATTCTCTCTTATGTTAACGGAAATTGCTATTTGGAGCTTACCTCGCTTTGAAACTCACGCCTCGCTACTGGACCTACGTGTGACTGTACAATAGAAAGAGTACTTAAAAGTAGCCAAAGTTTTTTGAATCATTATTCTCTCTTATGTTAACGGAAATTGCTATTTGAAGCTTCCCTCGCTTTGAAACTCTCGCCTCGCTACTGGACCTACGTGTGACTGTACAATAGAAAGAGTACTTAAAAGTAGCCAAAGTTTTTTGGGTCATTATTCTCTCTTATGTTAATGGAAATTGCTATTTGGAGCTTACCTCGCTTTGAAACTCATGCCTCGCTACTGGACCTACGTGTGACTGTACAATAGAAAGAGTACTTAAAAGTAGCCAAAGTTTTTTGGGTCATTATTCTCTCTTATGTTAATGGAAATTGCTATTTGGAGCTTACCTCGCTTTGAAACTCACGCCTCGCTACTGGACCTACGTGTGACTGTCCAATAGAAAGAGCGCTTAAAAGTAGCCTTGGTTTTTTGAGTCATTATTGTATCTTATGTTAACGGAAATTGCTATTTGGAGTTTACCTCGCTTTGAAACTCACGCCTCGGTACTGGACCTACGTGTGACTGTACAATAGAAAGAGTACTTAAAAGTAGCCAAAGTTTTTTGGGTCATTGTTGTCTCTTATGTTAATGGAAATTGCTATTTGGAGCTTACCTCTCTTTGAAACTATGCCTCGGTACTGGACCTACGTGTGACTGTACAATAGAAAGAGTACTTAAAAGTAGCCAAAGTTTTTTAGTCATTATTCTCTCTTATGTTAATGGAAATTGCTATTTGGAGCTTACCTCGCTTTGAAACTCATGCCTCGCTACTCGACCTACGTGTGACTGTACAATAGAAAGAGTACTTAAAAGTAGCCTTGGTTTTTTGAGTCATTATTCTCTCTTATGTTAATGGAAATTGCTATTTGGAGCTTACCTCGCTTTGAAACTCATGCCTTGGTACTGGACCTACGTGTGACTGTACAATAGAAAGAGTACTTAAAAGTAGCCTTGGTTTTTTGAGTCATTATTCCCTCTTATGTTAATGGAAATTGCTATTTGGAGCTTACCTCGCTTTGAAAATCACGCCTCGGTACTGGACCTACGTGTGACTGTACAATAGAAAGAGTACTTAAAAGTAGCCTTGGTTTTTTGAGTCATTATTCTCTCTTATGTTAATGGAAATTGCTATTTGGAGCTTACCTCGCTTTGAAACTCATGCCTCGGTACTGGACCTACGTGTGACTGTACAACAGAAAGAGTACTTAAAAGTAGTCTTGGTTTTTTGAGTCATTATTCTCTCTTATGTTAATGGAAATTGCTATTTGGAGCTTACCTCGCTTTGAAACTCATGCCTCGGTACTGGACCTACGTGTGACTGTACAATAGAAAGAGTGCTTAAAAGTACCCTTGGTTTTTTGAGTCATTATTCTCTCTTATGTTAATGAAAATTGCTATTTGGAGCTTACCTCACTTTGAAACTCATGCCTCGCTACTCGACCTACCTGTGACTGTACAATAGAAAGAGTACTTAAAAGTAGCCTTGGTTTTTTAAATCATTATTCTCTCTTATGTTAATGGAAACTGCTATTTGGAGCTTACCTTGCTTTGAAACTCATGCCTGGGTACTGGATCTACGTGTGACTGTACAATAGAAAGAGTACTTAAAAGTAGCCTTGGTTTTTTGAGTCATTATTCCCTCTTATGTTAATGGAAATTGCTATTTGGAGCTTACCTCGCTTTGAAACTCATGCCTGGGTACTAGATCTACGTGTGACTGTACAATAGAAAGAGTACTTAAAAGTAGCCTTGGTTTTTTGAGTCATTATTCCCTCTTATGTTAATGGAAATTGCTATTTGGAGCTTACCTCTCTTTGAAACTCACGCCTCGCTACTGGACCTACGTGTGACTGTACAATAGAAAGAGTACTTAAAAGTAGCCTTGGTTTTTTTGAGTCATTATTCTCTCTTATGTTAATGGAAATTGCTATTTGGAGCTTACCTCTCTTTGAAACTCATGCCTCGCTACTCGACCTACGTGTGACTGTACAATAGAAAGAGTACTTAAAAGTAGCCAAAGTTTTTTAAGCCATTATTCTCTCTTATGTTAATGGAAATTGCTATTTGGAGCTTACCTCTCTTTGAAACTCACGCCTCGCTACTCGACCTACGTGTGACTGTACAATAGAAAGAGTACTTAAAAGTAGCCTTGGTTTTTTGAGTCATTATTCTCTCTTATGTTAATGGAAATTGCTATCTGGAGCTTACCTCTCTTTGAAACTCATGCCTCGCTACTCGACCTACGTGTGACTGTACAATAGAAAGAGTACTTAAAAGTAGCCAAAGTTTTTTAAGTCATTATTCTCTCTTATGTTAATGGAAATTGCTATTTGGAGCTTACCTCGCTTTGAAACTCATGCCTCGCTACTGGACCTACGTGTGACTGTACAATAGAAAGAGTACTTAAAAGTAGCCTTGGTTTTTTGAGTCATTATTCTCTCTTATGTTAATGGAAATTGCTATTTGGAGCTTACCTCTCTTTGAAACTCATGCCTCGCTACTCGACCTACGTGTGACTGTACAATAGAAAGAGTACTTAAAAGTAGCCAAAGTTTTTTGAGTCATTATTCTCTCTTATGTAAATGGAAGTTGCTATTTGGAGCTTACCTCTCTTTGAAACTCATGCCTCGGTACTCAACCTACGTGTGACTTTGCAATAGAAAGAGTACTTAAAAGTAGCCATGGTTTTTTGGGTCATTATTCTCTCTTATGTTAATGTAAATTGCTATTTGGAGCTTACCTCTCTTTGAAACTCATGCCTCGGTACTCAACCTACGTGTGACTTTGCAATAGAAAGAGTACTTAAAAGTAGCCATGGTTTTTTGGGTCATTATTCTCTCTTATGTTAATGTAAATTGCTATTTGGAGCTTACCTCTCTTTGAAACTCATGCCTCGCTACTGGACCTACGTGTGACTTTGCAATAGAAAGAGTACTTAAAAGTAGCCTTGGTTTTTTTGAGTCATTATTCTCTCTAATGTTAATGGAAATTGCTATTTGGAGCTTACCTCTCTTTGAAACTCATGCCTCGCTACTGGACCTACGTGTGACTTTGCAATAGAAAGAGTACTTAAAAGTAGCCTTGGTTTTTTGGGTCATTATTCTCTCTTATGTTAATGGAAATTGCTATTTGGAGCTTACCTCTCTTTGAAACTCACGCCTCGCTACTGGACCTACGTGTGACTTTGCAATAGAAAGAGTACTTAAAAGTAGCCTTGGTTTTTTTGAGTCATTATTGTCTCTTATGTTAATGGAAATTGCTATTTGGAGCTTACCTCTCTTTGAAACTCATGGCTCGCTACTCGACCTACGTGTGACTGTACAATAGAAAGAGTACTTAAAAGTAGTCTTGGTTTTTTGGGTCATTATTCTCTCTTATGTTAATGGAGATTGCTATTTGGAGCTTACCTCTCTTAGAAAGTCACGCCTCGCTACTGGACCTACGTGTGACTGTACAATAGAAAGAGTACTTAAAAGTAGCCATGGTTTTTTGAGTCATTATTGTCTCTTATGTTAATGGAAATTGTTATTTGGAGCTTACCTCTCTTTGAAACTCATGCCTCGCTACTGGACCTACGTGTGACTGTACAATAGAAAGAGTACTTAAAAGTAGCATTGGTTTTTTGAGTCATTATTGTCTCTTATGTTAATGGAAATTGCTATTTGGAGCTTACCTCTCTTTGAAACTCATGCCTCGCTACTGGACCTACGTGTGACTGTACAATAGAAAGAGTAATTCAAAGTAGCCGTAGTTTTTTGAGTCATTATTCTCTCTTATGTTAATGGAAATTGCTATTTGGAGCTTACCTCTTTTTGAAACTCTCACCTCGCTACTGGACCTACGTGTGACTGTAGAATAGAAAGAGTACTTAAAGGTAGTCTTGGTTTTTTGAGTCATTAGTCTCTTATGTTAATGGAAATTGCTTTTTGGAGCTTACCTCTCTTTGAAACTCACGCATCACTACTCGACCTACGTGTGACTGTACAATAGAAAGAGTACTTAAAAGAAGCCTTGGTTTTTTGAGTCATTATTCTCTCTTATGTTAATGGAAATTGCTATTTGGAGCTTACCTCTTTTTGAAACTCTCGCCTCGCTACTGGACCTACGTGTGACTGTACAATAGAAAGAGTACTTAAAAGTAGCCAAAGTTTTTTGAGTCATTATTCTCTCTTATGTTAATGGAAATTGCTATTTGGAGCTTACCTCTCTTTGAAAGTCACGCCTTGCCACTGGAGATACCTAGCACCTTGATCTACAGTTATACACCAGCGGGAGGAACGAATGGGACGAAGAAACAGACAAGGAGCCACGATAGTGCAGAGGGCAATGTCCCTACATTTTACCACTTGGAAACTCCCCAGCAGGCCAGAACAACCGAAAGCTCACCAGACTGCGGTCCGGCCCACCAAAGCGGGTCCGGATACCGCAGGCCGTCCTACTGTAGGGAAGGGGATCCGTCCCCTTCAGCTGCCGTGGTGCGAGCGCCGCGGACCCCTAGCACTCGTGGTACCTCTGACGTTAGTAGTGGAACCTCGGGCCGAACATTTGAGCTCCCCCCTAATAGGGAGTTGTTCGGATTGGGTAGGACTCGAGGAGGCAGTGGTTCCCGATACCCGTGAGGGATCGGGTACGTCTCCGGACGGGGTTGAGGGAAGCCATATATTCCCGCGTACTAGCCAGCATAGCTAGTAGAAGGTGTGCTAGATCACCAGGCGGCCGCACCGAGTTCATATCAGTTGCCTTCCCATTTTGGAGTTGGCACGCGTAAGTGGCGTATCCACTTCCATCCCGTCTTGAGTCCACAGGAGCAGATGGGGGGGGGGGCGCTTGTCAGTCTCTAGGTCTTGCCCTATGGAGAGCCCCATGGAGGCGCCGGGTGCCCTTTCGGGACAGCTCGGTAACTCCCTGGTCGAGGGAGGCCTGGGTTCTTGATCCTACGGGTCCAGGACTAATGGGAGTAGATCCTCTGGCACGAATTCAGAGCATATTATCCTGCCATGCACCGCCGACACTTCTACCCTGAAGGAGGTAGAGAAATGATATGAAATGATAATGGAAATGAAATGGAGGGACAGGAAATTTGGGGGGGATGTAATTAACCTACCCAGAATTTGCCTGGCGACCCGGGAAATCCCCCCAAAAAAGCCATGGGGTCAGGTAGGTCAACAAGGGAATCGAACCCGGGCCTCTCGAATCGGGCCACAGACGAAACCATCTAAGCCATCCCACCCATGGTCAGAATGGGCGGTCTCCAGGGTTTGAACCGATACCTCCGAATGCGAGGCTCACGGAGCCATTGCACTCGATCTTCCTTTGTTTAACTCCCTATAATTTTGGAGAAGAATTTCCTTATTTTGAAAACTCTCTTTTCTTGGTAATTTCTTACAACAGTATAACTATTTGTAACAAAAAAAAATCAGTTATCTTAACAAAAATGAAGTCGATTTTTCTTATTAGTTGAATTAGTTGGAAGTTGAAATCGATTTCAGTAACCCTTGTTCGCGTCGTCAGTCAAAAACAAATTTGTCGTTAAGAAAGTTCCTCTGTTCTTATGTTTTTTCAGTATTACCAAAATCTGAAAACGAAACAAAGTTAAAAACAGAATCAGCTGCTGGTATTTCAAAATTCATTACGCTATGTTTATTTTTTTAAATAAATAACTTTCCCCAAACCATTAAATCTATCGGGATATTTAATTGTTTTAATAATTTAACTTCATGATTTATATTATTGTTATTCTAAGTGAATACAAAGTAAGAAGGTGAATCCTATGGGGTCAAATTACTGAGAAGGAGAAGTGAACTTATGCCAATCTTGACACATTACGTCATGGTGCTGGCTGGCTTTGAAGCCAACTAACTGTTCTAGCGTTTACGGTTTGTTACTCTGAATACAGATTATCGCTGCCCTGCGACCCTTTCTCGGTTTTGATGAAAATGGGCTACTTGTATGGAAGCACACACGCTGGTTTCCAAAATGATAAGTTTTCACCAAACACATTTTTATGAAATTCGATTTTTTTATACACTGGACCCTATATATAATTGCGATTATATGTGTACATTTTTGCACGAAAAGATGAATAATAATGTAACATATTTTGCATCTCCAGGCTATATATATGATATGCTACAAATAAAACGTAGTTCAACACATATATGAGTACTATAAAATATTTTCACCATTCGTTGCATCTTGAGAGGCAATTCCTCTATGCATTTGATAATACAGTCTTTTCAATGCATTTGGACACCCAGATGAGTTTGATAACTGCATAAGTCCAACAAATTCATCATAAATACTATAACAAAGTATCAAAGGTAACTGAAATTACTGAACAGTAAAGCAAATATATCATTTTCAAAAACTATGAAGTTTTTGTTGATTGAAAGGGTAGAGCCAGACTAAAAAATTCAATGCCATAGCCGGGATTTGAACCACGGATCTTCTGGTCTCCGTCCAGACGCTCTAACCATTGAGCTACTATGGCCAACGTGCCAACATGGCATTAAATTCTCCAACTGACTCGTATTTTTTCCGGTAAACCACTAGGAGTTCTCATAAACACATCACACAACTACCTTAATGGCGACTTACTATACTGTAAGTACTTTAAGGCCCGGGCTTTATAGAGAACCACTATTAGGTACAATTAATAGAAATTAATTGTTCTTTCACAGTAACCGTGTGTAGGATGCACTATGAAAGGGTAGAGCCAGATTGAAAAATTCAAGGTCATTAAGGTAGTTGTCTCATGTGTTTATGAGAACTCCTAGTGGTTTACCGGGAAAAACAAGTCAGTTGGTGAATTTAATGTCATATCGGCTCGTTGGCCATAGTAGCTCAATGGTTTAGAGCGGCTGGACGGAGACCAGGAGATCCGTGGTTCAAATCCCGGCTATGGCATTGAATTTTTCAGTCTGGCTCTACCCTTTCATAGTGCGTCCTACACACGGCTAGTGTGAAAGAACAATTAATTTCCATTTCTGTTGATTTTCTCCTAACTTAACTGACTGGACTTGTGCATTATAAGTCATGCCTTCAGTTTTCATTGTTGCAGCCTGGAACCTAGAAGTTCAGATTCTTCTTTTGAGGAAGTTAAGTTGCATGCCAAGTCATTCAAGTCCACTTGCTCTACAAAATGTTTTTCACTTTCAGAATTTTCTGTTTGAAAGTCGGGAGCTTTTGAAGTAGAGGCCTGATTAAATTGTGCTTCATGTTTTCACTTTTTCAGCTTGTAAGTACCTGTGTAGCACAAGTGTGGGCAACCTATGACACGCGTGTTACCGGCTGGTATACGCAAACTCATTTTTGATTACGCATATCTAAAATATCCAAAATTTGTGATGTGATGTGATGTGCCATTTTAAGCATCATTTTTAGAACCTGCATGTAAAGGGGGACTGAAAGTGCATATTACACTAGGCAACAATGAAAATGTTTCGGGCTTAAAAATCGTGAATTTACATGTATTTCCATCTGCTGAATTCAAAAATCACCATAAAAGTGATAGATTAGCTCTTGTTTTGTAGATAAAGTGACATTTCATTTTTAGTGAACATTTTAAATTTGGCGGAATTTTTTTGGGAGTTGGCACACCTGTCAAATAACAAAACACAATCAGAGAGAAATTTTGGAAATTATGTGATGCAAGAGCTAAGGAAGGCATTTTCTGTCGGACCACAAACAAGAGAACTTGTAAAGAATCCTGCATTTGACCAAATTTTGGAGGGGGAAGAAAAGGAAGCTTGGGAAGCCTTCAAGGGTGTTGTTCATCGATTTTTAGGCAACAAAAGAGATGACAACTACAAGCATTTGGTCACAGTGCTCCTGCAAAAATACCATAACCTTGGATACATGTCCCTTAAGATCCATTTTCTCCACTCCCACCTAGACTTTCTCCCTCCTAGTTGTGGATTTTTTTTTTTTTTTTTTTTTTTTTTTTTTTTTTTTTTTTTATTTACGTCCTCCAACATTTAGTCATATTGGTCCTAGTTGTGGAGCTGTTAGTGATGAACATGGGGAGAGATTCCATCAGGACATTTCTGTTATGGATCAAAGATATCAGGGCTGTTGGAATGAAGTAAAGATTGCGGATTACTGTTGGTCTTTGTATAGGGATTCTGCGGAACTCCATCACAAGAGACAAGCTAAAAGACGACGAAGTCAATAGGCCGCCACATGATTCTCTTCAGACACGACTATCTGCGAAGTATTTTTCCAAAAATTTATAACTCTTAGCATGTAATTACCAGTTAAAAATCAAATGCACTTTTATTGTTGTTAGCATGTATGTAATTAAAATGTATCCTTTACTCTTAATCCATTAATATGTAATACTTCCACCTTGTGTATATCATAGAAACTAGAGCTAAGAAAAATTTTCATTGTCATATTTGTTTTTGTCAACCCAAAATTAGTAGGAATTGCCTCATGAAGTGCTAGAAACATTCAAAAATTATTTTTATGTTGCCCAGTGTTATCTTCGCGGAGATAAATTTAAAAAAAAAAAAACGAAAGAGATGAACAGTCGTTTGTCAAGCCGTGATGTCATCCAATTTAAAAAAATGAAATGTGTAGTGTTTAACGCCCGCTTTTACTACATACGGCACCGCAGGCGGTGACACTGATGATACATGAGATGAAGATGGAGCACCGGTGGAATGAGATGGCGGGGGAAACCGGAGGTCCCGGAGAAAACCCGCCCCAACGCCGTGTTGTCCACCACAAATCTCACTTTGCTGTCTCCTGGGATCGAACCCGGGCCGCCTTGGTGAGAGCCAAGCGGTCTAACCACTGAGCCACGGCGTGGCCCATCCAATTTAAAGGATTTATACTCCGGTTTCATCGCTGTTATATGCCTGAAAAATCCCAAGCTTTATAGGACATTCTTGCAACAGTAGTCAACGTTATAAACCCATTTAACAATCAACAAAAGTTGTCACACCCATCATGTGTTAATTTGATGTATCATCCATGTGCTAAGCCTCCAGGAATGTAAAAGACAATTTACAATTAACTGCAGAACACAAACAAGTGCTGTTCATTACCGTGCCGAGTATGAAGGATCCATTGACAGCTGATAGAGTCAGTCTGTTTATCAGACCTACCATTGTGTTTCGAGCTGACTAAGGGCCGCGCCCTTGCACCTGATTTTATAGTTATGGATAATGCAATGTAATTGTTCGCTCTCAAAAGGCAGATGTGCGATAATTTCATTGTGAAACGCTGTGATTCACATTCAATATCAACCTATGTGATTCATTTTATAAAAGATGAGCTGACATGGTGCAGTGGCGGAGTGGCCAGAAAAGGCGTCTGGGAGGGTTTTCTCCGGGTTCTTAACGCCAACTCCTCCATGATGCCCTCCAGAGTCCTTCAGCTGGTGCGAACCCCTAGCACTCCGTTAGACTCTGTCTAGTCAACGCGAGTCCAGTTGCCGCACAAAGGAAACGGACCCTCCCGCCCACTAATGACCGTCATAAATCTATCTCCACACTTCAGAAATGGGACACTGTCGTTGCGGACCAATAGCAACCCTGATTTTCTGGAAATGACAGTCGCATGTCTACTCCACGTGGAGTCTCAGTTGCCAAAGTTCCAGCTTCCAGTTGATCTGTTTCATTACGTGCACAAAGTCGTTACTGGAGAAGCCTTAAAAAAAAAAGTTATAACGGGAACGCTTTCTAAACAAATTCAAGCTCTTGTTTTGGGGAAAAGTGGGGAAAAATAATCTTGGTAAGGAGTCATGCAATGAACCTGATAAATTCTGGATATTCACAGAAATACAGTAAGAAATATTGTTACGAAAGGAATACCAAAGACGCCGAACAAGTGTGAAAATAAAAGGAAACGTGGCTGGCCCCGTAGCTCAGTCGGTAGAGCACCTGCCTACCGTGCTAGGGGTCCCGGGTTCGATTCCCGGCGGTGGGGGTGGGGATTTTTCTCCGACCAAGATAATTCCCCATCTTCCCCAGAGTCTGGAAGTATGAATGAGAGTGTGAATGTGTGCGTGATGTAATGATAAATAAACCCAAAGATAACGAGTTAACACCTTCAGTATGTTCCAAAGGAGAACGACCGCCGATATGACCATAGTAGTTAAAGGCGGGGTATAAAAAAAAAGGAAACGTTTCTCTAAAGTTTCAACAATTTCACATGCCATTTAATTCACCGAGAAATTTATAGATTCTATGCAAAAGGGAGAGCGCCCACCTTAGTACATTTGCAAGAAATTTGTGATTTTTCTTAGGGGCACTGCACTTTGCGCAGTCTCCTAAAGGAGATCAAATACCGCACTTTGAATAATATAAGGGTTTTTATGGAATCCAGTAGAATTGTAGCTTGGTGAGATACGTCCAGAATTAAATTGTGTACAGATACAGAAAAATTATTTATTGCACAAAATTCTACAACTCTTAAATTATTTTCCACATAACTGCCGGAATGTTGCAGGCATTTGTCATAGCGAGGCACAAGTTTTTGTATACCTTCTTCGTAGAAGTTTGCCGCCTGTGTCTTCGACCAGTTGGAAACATTTTCTTTCAGCTCTTCGTCATTGTTGAAGTGTTGACCGCCAGGGAAAGATTTGAGATGCAAAAACAGATGAAAGTCGCTAGGAGTGAGGTCAGAGCTGTGCGGGGGGTGGTCAAACACGTCCCAGCCAAATCCTTGTAGGATGTTTTTCGTCGCATTTGCAGTGTGTGGTCGTGCGTTGTCGTAAAGAAACACGACAACTTTTGACATCGTGAATTTGCCGATAAATTTCAATTGGTTTCACTTTCCAGGCATTCAGAAAACTTCTCAGATCTGATTTCACAAGCGGTGGAATTTTCAATCAACACCGACATTGTAAACAAGCACAACAAAGCGTACGTGGCTGACAGCTATCTCACAATGGCGCACGTTTCTTCTCCTTGATACAGAGCGTCTACCGCGTATGTGCAGAAGTGCAATCGCAGCGCTGCAGTGGAGATAAATTGAAACCGAACTTACTTTCTGGATGCCCTTATATATAATATGTGTGTGTGTGTGTGTGTGTGTGTGTGTGTGTGTGTGTGTGTGTGTGTGTGTGTGTGTGTGTGTGTGTGTTTGTCAAAGCTAAGGAAGCTTCGCAGTAATGCATATAAGATAATTTATTTAGACGAAACCTCGTACGATACCCTTGACGTATTGAGAAAGGTGGTAACCTTGCAGAAAGGACTGGGAGAAGGAGGGCCGGTGTTGTAAAATGATTATAAGGGTTCGTCAAAAGCGGCGGCCGTACTGAACTCGCGTTAACTAAACAGACTTTACCAGAAGAATGTCGGGTCGGACATTCCAGCCACTCCTGTAGGGAAGTTGTTCAAATTGGGTTGGTCTCGACGGGGCAGTGGTTGGTTACGTCCGGTTAGTATAAACACCCAGGCGGGGTTGCGGGACGCGTGAAAGATCCGGTACTGCCTAGATAGCTAGTATAGTTATCGCCAAACAATTTGGCATGTGAAAATGTTTTGGGTCTAGTGCACGAGCTTTTACCAGTAAGTCTTGGACCTCACGCCTCTCGCCCTCCATTAAGGAACAGAAGCAAGTCTTAAGTTAACCTTCCCCGTCAGTGAGGATACTCATTTATTGCAAATAGCGAAACTACCACGTGTTTGTTTTACAGAAGTTTTCATTTAGAAGTGAAGAGAAACGTTTTATACGAGAGCCTGTTTATTGTTGGTGATTAATGATGATAAAAATAGGAAGTGTGTTCAAGTTTGTGTGTGCTTTTCTAAACACATTTACTAGTGGCATATAGCCCGCAGAAACTTCATCGTTGTGCATTACACCCGGTATGGAAAATGCACCCGATGAAACCCTGTCGCTCCAACAGATGCTGACCAATGACAAATCTGTTAATATGCTGCAATGTCATTCAGTGTCACTTGGCGGTTTTCCTTCATTATGGTTCCCACAGTTTCAATATTCCGTGGAGTCACAACTCGTTGTGCCTGACCTGGACGTGTAGCATATTCCACTGAAGTCACACCATTTGTGAACTTCCCCTTCCATTCGTAGACCTGCTGCTGTGACATACATGCATCACCGTACTGAACCTTCATTCGTCGATGAATTTCAGTAGGTTTCACACCTTCATTACGCAAAAGCCGAACAACAGAACGCTGTTTTACCCTGATGCAAGTCGCAAGTGGGGCGGCTATCTTCATACTGATACTGCTACGGAATGTGTGCATCTGCACTATGCTGCCACACACAGGACTTTCTGCACGCTGTTTGCAGCACGCTTACCAACTCGATTTGTTATTACAAATTTAAGGTTTTCATTTGACTCACCCTCTTATTTCTCCTTGGAGCTCTGTCCATTGATACGGAAATCAGGCAGTCCTTGCTTGTGCACATCGTCGTTTGGACGAGGTAGCCTCCCTCTCTTGCTCCAAGGAATCACAGAAGTGCCGTATGCCAGTTATAAGTCCGACTATCTGCATTGTGAGCCCAGTGTGCTGGGTTGTCCTGTCATCTGTGCATCTGCCATGTCCCATTTCCCTTGGGATTGATTTGCCTTTCCATTTGTGAACACTACTACTTTAGACTTGATATACAGGGTGTTCCACCTATCTCTGCGACCTCAAATATCTCCGAAATGAAACAAAATATGAACATTCCTTTAGGCCACCAATGCACATATGTCAGGTGCTCACACAATGTAAAGCCCGCTTCAGTAGCGTAGATGGTAGCGTGTCTGCTTCACGTTCAAGAGGTCCCGAGTTCGAATCTCAGTCAGGGTGAGTTACCTGGATAAGGTTTTTCCAGGGTTTTCCCTTATCCTGAAAGACGAATGTGGGGTAACTCTAAGCTCCATCGACCCCGGACTCATTTGAGCATCATTTCACCAATTTCATTCATCGTCCGATAGGACTTAACGTCGGAGGACGTAAATGACAGAAAAGACAATGAAAAGACATGCACAATCCATAAAGGTAAACAAATAGCACTTCCAACACCAAGTTTCGTTGTTTTTTAAATGGAACATATATGCTTATTCTAGCAAAATGAATACTAGAGTTACAATTAGTGATAACACACTTGGTTTCACATTTCTAAACCTCATACGTTCTGAAATATACATTATTTCTGTAACATACTCTACCCCTCCTCGTGGGGTCTATCAATGTGATTCCAGCATGATGGATGTTCGGCACATTATGCACAAGTTCCCAGAGACGTTGTGGATGCTAAGTTTTCAAATAGGTGGATAGAACGGGGAGGTCCTGTGCGCTGGTCAGCTTGGTCCCCAGACTTGACGCTATTAGACTTCTTTCTCTGGGGCACAGTGAAAGATAGATTGAACCACCAACGACAGTAGAGGACGGGAGACATCGTATTACTGCGGCGTGTTCGGCAATATCAATCCGTGCAACACTTTCTTGTTACCAGATTCCAAAAGTGTATTGATGCAAACGGAGGGCACTTCGAACAACTGTGACACGGTTTCATCGCACAAGATGCTACTGGTGATTTGTGGGTGCATTTTCCATGCTGGATGTAATGCACAACAATGAAGTTTCTGAGGGATATAGGCCACTAGTAAATGTGTTTAGAAAAGCAGAGCCAAGTTATCACTAGGGCCCGGAAGTTGTTGACCTAAAAATTCTCTAAAAATGAGCTATAAAATGCCCTTAAAATATAAAAAATGCACATAAAATGTAAAAAAATGACCTAAAAATTAACAATTTCTTTCATAATAATACATTAATAGCTGTCACAGATAAATAATGAATATATGGTTCAAATAAACACATTTTAAAATTAACTTTCTTAGTAAATAATGCACTTACTGCTACTAAATATTAAATTAAAAATTCTTCAGGTCATTTTCAATTTTATAAAATAAGAACAAATAAGTTACTGTACCCATTAACCAAAACATACCTTACTTACCGTTGGTCATCTTCAAGTTATCAAAAGTAAAGGAACGGTGGTTGTCAGCTAAAACTGTTTTGTACTTTGAGAAACTTCTCTCCACTTCCTCAGATGTTATTTGAAAACCACTATTTCACTGCCTATTAAATATATCAGTTCTGAAGTTTTCTCCTGACTCGATATCGGCTTACAGGATATGAACGTTTAATCACAGGTTATTTTAAAACCACCCAAAAAGCCCAAGGTCAGGGGTCAGAGTCAAGTCGGCCAAGGGGATCGAATCCGGGCCTTCCGAAAGTGGGCTACAGATGAAAATGCCCAATAAATTCGTGAAAAAGAAGGAAAGTGACCGGAAATGACTCTAAATGTTATTATAAAAATTTGGGGGAAACGCATTTTGTTGACCTATATATATCTAACGTATTTGTTCCAGAATACACTTAATTTCAAATAAGCATCGTCTGTGACTACTCAGAAAAGAGATGATTTTTCATCAAAATCCTGGCCCTACTTACCGCACATACACGGCGAGTCCAGTATATGTACACTCTGTTCAGATATAATCATGTCTTCTGGACAGCAAAGTGTCATACATCGGCAGGCGCGAGATATCGTATATAACGTGATTGAATACTCTGACAAGGAGAAAGATGAGGGCATCAAAATTGTCGTTATTTTTATTAATATTTTCATTCAGATTCATCATTAATGAACTTATAAGAGATTGTATTTTATAATAATGTCCAAAATTATATACACATAACGTTACACACCTTCACATTGTGATGTATTTATGTTGTTTATGACCTATTTGTATTTGTACAAACAGATCACGCTTCAAAAAATTACACCACATACTTCCTGAAATAATATCATAAGGAAACCTTTCCATTAATGTGAGTTGTTTTAACTAGAAGACTAAAAGAACTGATACTTATTGGTAAAAGGGATGGATTACTGAAACAAGGAGCTCGAGGTTGATAATAGGGACAATGACAGTGAGACATCTTTAAGTGTCGGAACTTTGCTGATGATATGTTTGCTAGTTAAGTAAATCACCTTTTTAGAAATTATTCCCGTTGTACAGATTGATTACATTAGAAAATTAGCTGTATTACCGTACACATCCTGTAATTGTAGTAGCCATTTAATAAAAAAAGTGTAGTTGGTTTCTCTTTCTTTTTGCCGTTATGGAAATTACAGAAGATAGGACTGCTGAGCTCATTTTCATTCTTGGAAAAATAAGAGATGATCACAGCGTTGGTCACTTGAAGGTCAATACGCCTCAAAGCTTTGTCGAGTAATACATGCTCGCAATATACTCAACACTATTGTAGACATGGCCTCCTGTAAATAACATTGACAAACCAAAGAAACCCAATAAATTTCCCAAAACACCAAAAAAAAAAAAAAAAACTGACCTTACTTATGAAACCACCTAATACAAATGTCGACTGCATACCGGAGATGTTTGAATAGTAATTCATGGATCAGTAGTAAATGTTTATAAAATTGATCAAAAGGGAGGTCATGGTCACTACATGGGTTAGTGTCACTTTGTACACTGTGACCTAGTGTCGCATTTCGCGCCAAGTTATCCTGTACTTCTTAATTGTAAGTGTAAGCAGCTCCTAAGAGCGACCCTGTAGCATCGGACCTCCCCGCTAAGTTGTCATGCCAGCCGTTCTTATATACTACATGAAATGTCCATTTTGTATCCGCGAGAGTTTGTATATTCTATGTTCGTTTCCTATAAATTAACGCCTACATAGTTTTAAGAGAATTTTACATTTTATAATAATACTAATAATTTTAAAACGTTTTATAATATTTTCACATTCTAGAGGTAGTTGTATAAGGAGCTCAAAGCCAAGTATTTTACAAGTACAAACAAGTATGGATTGAAAGTATATTAACAGAATTAACTCAGATTGAGCTAAGAGGAAAACAGCGTCCTTCCAAATTTAAATAATTAACTAAATAAGCTTGACTGTAAGAAAAAGAAGACCTGATCATCGGTCTTTAACATGACATTTTCTACCCATTTTTTGTTTTGTTACGTAAGGTAAGTAGAGGAGGTGCTGTATTCAATTTCGATATTTCAGCAGAAATACACGTTTTAGTGGACATTAAGTGTTCTTTAACACCAGCCATGTGTAGGCCAAAGTTTGGAAAGATAGAGTTTGACTGAAATATTACTTCCAGAATTTAAAAGAAAAATATTTTAGAAAAAAAAAAATAAAGGTGAGAGTACGAACATCTGTGTATGTGTGCAAATTTCAAATCGTAAAGTCCGTTAAATACCTAACTCGGTATTTTAACTCAGCATATTGTAGGATGTATCAAGAAAAGAGACGTGCATCTTGAATTTTCTGGAAATGTTTCCAGAAAGGCCTGTACTTGTGTGTTAATCTCCGTTAAATCTGCCAATCACCTCATTACTCTACTTGTATGGATGTATGTTATAATTAGTGTTGAGAAATATATACAAATGCATGTTTTGTTGACAGGTCATATCTCATAAAACTTGGGAATTATCCATTTCATGCCGAATTAAGGAATTTCTACATATTGTAGGTGTTAGTGTCCTTTTTGTGGATATTTATTTGTTTTGGGTTAAACCTTCCAAGGATTTGTCAGGATACTAAAATAACTTAAATTCGACCGTAGCACACAGTAATAGGTCGTCCCGTAGCTGAATGGTTAGACCTCTCAACTCTCACCAAGGCGACTTGGGTTGGATCCCAGTGAGATTTGTGCTGGATATTTGATATTTGCTTATCTCTTGACCACTGAGTTTCAAAATCAAACAGCAGCTAGCTTTGAAACACTTGAATATCACTTAAAGTCTACTGAATTCCCTTGTAACTACATTAGATAATGTTTATCTTGAAGTAGATAGAGCAATAATTGTTTGTAGAAGAGTACAACGGGCCATGTGTGTACACAGATTCACTTTGTTTTTATTTTGGTAACTTAATTCCCTTATAAGTTGTGCCCGGAATTTGTTTACCTAACAATTCTCTAAAAATGAGCTATAAAATACCATTAAAATATAAAAAATGCACATAATTTGTAAAAAAAAATTACCTAACAAAATTAACAATTTCTTTCATAATAATAAATTAACAACTATCACAGACAAATAATGAATATATGCTTCGAATAACCACATTTTAAAATTAACTTTCTTAGTAAATAATGCAATTGTTGATACTAAAAATCAATAAATTTAAAATTCATCAGGACATTTTCAATTTTATAAAATATGAAAAAATAAGTTACAGTACCCATCAGCCAAAACTTAGCGTTGCAGTACATCACCATGGTCATCTTCGAGTTATCAAAAGTAAAGGAACGGCGGTCAGTTAAAACTGTTTTATACTTTGAGAAACTTCTCTCCACTTCCACAGATGTTACAGATGAATATTTCTAAAACACTATGTCACTGCCTGTTAAATCCTGTTCAAAAATATCAGTTCTGAAGTTTTCAGCTGATAGATATCGGCAATCTAACAAACTGTTCGGTATGCTTTATTTTTGTCCAACAAATATTTTAGTTTCTGTCTAATTTTGTCCACAATCTCTCCTTTTACATTTTTTATCCTCTCTTCCGCATTCCTCACTAAGTCAATCGACTTCACCAGCACTGTTAGGACGCTGAGTGTTTGCAACACTTACAAGGTTATTATTTCAGAAAAGATGACATAAATAACTTTTAATCACCTATTATTTTAACCCCCTCCCCCAAAAAGCCCATGGGTCAGGGTCAGGTCGGCCACGGGAATTGAACCCCGGCCTCCCGAATGCGGGCTACGGATGAAAATGCCCAATAAATTCGTGAAAAAGAAAGAAAATGACTGGAAAATGCATCTAAATGTTAAAAAAATTACTATTATAAAAATGTAGAAAAATGCATTTTGATGATCTATAAAAACCATATATATCTAACGTATTTGTTCCAGAATGTCTTTAATTTCCAATAAGCATCGTCTGTGACTACTCAGAAAAAAGATGACTTTTCATCAAAATCCGGGCCCTCGTTATCACTAACTGTAGCTGTAGTTGCCATTTTGCTACAGTAAGATACATGTTCCATTAAAAAAAACACACACACACAACCTGGTGTGTACCTTTATGGATTGTGCATACCTTCTCATTGTGTGAGGCCCTGACATATGTACATTCCTGGTCAATTGGAATGTTTCATTTCGGAGATATTTGAGGTTGCAGAGTTAGGTAGGACACCCTGTATGGTAAGAACGAGCGTTAAATAAAATTATCCTAGTAATATAATATAATACCTGCTAATAGGCATGTAGGTAGGCTCTGTCTGTTTGTAAGGAATCAGGTACCAATTCTAACATGTAATCTAATAAGTGCACGTGTCAGTTTTAGTTTACAGCTTCACTAAACCTGTATCTACTTCTGAAACTCCAATAATTTCCAGTCTTGGCAGATAAGTTAACCTCCGCCATCTCATTTCATGAATTCTACACACCGCAGCCGTCCATGTAGTCGTCCATGTTGCAAAGAATCTGCCTCTAACTTAACCCTTTGGGGTAGACAAAAGTTTGCCCGGGAGCCAAAGTGCTCGGTCTCCGGAACATCACAAATTACGGTTTATGAGTAAGAAAATCGATGGTCCACTGTTAGTCCACCGGAAGTAGTAAATTGGGCCGTTCCAAGACTGACTATGAATGGCGTCCTTTATGTGCACTAAATCCGTGTTTTATCTCTAATGGTTTATACATAGATGGTCAGAAAAGATTCCGACCTATAAAGATACAAGACTTTTTCTTTTTCTTCAGATTTTATTTTCCAACATAGTCTCCTCGTGCCCGCCCTGGTAGCGTAAATGGTAGCGTGTCTGCCTCACGTTCAAGAGGTCCCGAGTTCGAATCTCGGTCAGGGTGAGTTGCCTAGATAAGGTATTTTCCAGGGTTTTCCCTTATCCTTAAACACGAATGTCGGGTAACTCTAAGCTCAATGGACCGTGGGCTCATTTGAGCATCATTTCACCCATTTCATTCATCGTCCGATATGACTTATCGATGGAGGACGTAAATTACAAACAAACAAAAAATAGTCTCCTTGTAACTCTACACACTTCTCCTATCGATGCTCCCATCTCTGTAACCCGTCCAAATAGTACTTGACGTTTTTCAACATAGTCTCCTTGTAACTCTACACACTTCTCCCAGCGATGCTCTCATCTCTGTAACCCGTCCAAATAGTACTTGACGTTTTTCAACATAGTCTCCTTGTAACTCTACACGCTTCTCCTATCGATGCTCCCATCTCTGTAACCCGTCCAAATAGTACATGACGTTTTTCAACATAGTCTCCTTGTAACTCTACACACTTCTCCTATCGATGCTCCCATCTCTGTAACCCGTCCAAATAGTACTTGACGTTTTTCAACATAGTCTCCTTGTAACTCTACACGTTTCTCCTATCGATGCTCCCATCTCTGTAAACCGTCCAAATAGTACTTGACGTTTTTCAACATAGTCTCCTTGTAACTCTACACACTTCTCCCAGCGATGCTCCTATCTCTGTAACCCGTCCAAATAGTACTCGTCATTTTACAACTTAGTCTCCTTGTAACTCCACACACTTCTCCTATCGATACTCCCATCTCTATAACCCGTCCAAATAGTACTCGGCGTTTTTCAACATAGTCTCCTTGTAACTCCACACACTTCTCCTATCGATACTCCCATCTCTATAACCCGTCCAAATAGTACTCGGCGTTTTAAAACATAGTCTCCTTGTAACTCTACACACTTCTCCCAGCACTGCTCTCATCTCTGTAACCCGTCCAAATAGTACTCGGCGTTTTTCAACATAGTCTCTTTGTAACTCTACACACTTCTCCCAGCGATGCTCCCATCTCTATAACCCGTCCAAATAGTACTCGGCGTTTTTCAACATAGTCTCCTTGTAACTCCACACTCTTCTCCTATCGATACTCCCATCTCTATAACCCGTCCAAATAGTACTCGGCGTTTTTCAACATAGTCTCCTTGTAACTCTACACGCTTCTCCCAGCGATGCTTACATCTCTGTAATACGTCCAAATAGTACTCGACGTGTTTCAACATAGTCTCCTTGTAACTCTACACGCTTCTCCCAGCGATGCTCACATCTCTGTAATACGTCCAAATAGTACTCGACGTTTTTCAACATGGTCCCCTTGTAACTCCACACACTGCTCCCAGCGATGCTCCCATCCCTATAACCCGTCCAAATAGTACTCGGCGTTTTTCAACATAGTCTCCTTGTAACTCTACACACTTCTCCTATCGATGCTCCCATCTCTGTAACCCGTCCAAATAGTACTCAGCGTTTTTCAACATAGTCTCCTTGTAACACTACACACTTCTCCGAGCGATGCTCTCATCTCTGTAACCCGTCCAAATAGTACTCGGCGTTTTTCAACATAGTCTCCTTGTAACTCCACACACTTCTCCTATCGATACTCCCATCTCTATAACCCGTCCAAGTAGTACTCGGCGTTTTTCAACATAGTCTCCTTGTAACTCCACACACTTCTCCTATCGATACTCCCATCTCTATAACCCGTCCAAATAGTACTCGGCGTTTTTCAACATAGTCTCCTTGTAACTCCACACACTTCTCCTATCGATACTCCCATCTCTATAACCCGTCCAAATAGTACTCGGCGTTTTTCAACATAGTCTCCTTGTAACTCTATACACTTCTCCTATCGATGCTCCCATCTCTATAACCCGTCCAAATAGACAACTTAGTCTCCTTGTAACTCCACACACTGCTCCCAGCGATGCTCCATCTCTGTAACCCCTCCAAATAGTACTCGACGTTTTTCAACATAGTCTCCTTGTAACTCCACACACTGCTCCCAGCGATGCTCACATCTCTGTAACCCGTCCAAATGGTACTCGACGTTTTTCAACATGGTCTCCTTGTAACTCCACACACTGCTCCCAGCGATGCTCACATCTCTGTAACCCGTCCAAATAGTACTCGACGTTTTTCAACATGGTCTCTTTGTAACTCCACACACTGCTCCCAGCGATGCTCCCATCTCTGTAACCCGTCCAAATAGTACTCGACGTTTTTCAACATAGTCTCCTTGTAACTCCACACACTGCTCCCAGCGATGCTCACATCTCTGTAACCCGTCCAAATAGTACTCGACGTTTTTCAACATGGTCTCCTTGTAACTCTGCACACTTCTCCCAGCGATGCTCACATCTCTGTATCCCGTCCAAATAGTACTCGGCGTTTTTCAACATAGTCTCCTTGTAACTCTACACACTTCTCCCAGCGTAGCTCACATCTCTGTAATACGTCCAAATAGTACTCGACGTTTGTCAACATGGTCTCCTTGTAACTCTGCACATTTCTCCCAGCGATGCTCACATCTCTGTATCCCGTCCAAATAGTACTCGGCGTTTTTCAACATAGTCTCCTTGTAACTCTACACACTTCTCCCAGCGTTCCTCAAATCTCTGTAATACGTCCAAATAGTACTCGCCGTTTTTCAACATAGTCTCCTTGTAACTCTGCACACTTCTCCCAGCGATGCTCACATCTCTGTATCCCGTCCAAATAGTACTCGGCGTTTTTCAACATAGTCTCCTTGTAACTCTACACACTTTTCCCAGCGATGCTCACATCTCTGTAACCCGTCCAAATAGTACTAGACGTTTTTCAACATGGTCTCCTTGTAACTCTGCACACTGCTCCCAGCGATGCTCACATATCTGTAATACGTCCAAATAGTACTCGACGTTTTTCAACATAGTCTCCTTGTAACTACACGCTTCTCCCAGCGATGCTCACATCTCTGTAATACGTCCAAATAGTACTCGACGTGTTTCAACATAGTCTCCTTGTAACTCTACACACTTCTCCCAGCGATGCTCTCATCTCTGTAACCCGTCCAAATAGTACTCGGCGTTTTTCAACATAGTCTCTTTGTAACTCTACACACTTCTCCCAGCGATGCTCCCATCTCTATAACCCGTCCAAATAGTACTCGGCGTTTTTTAACATAGTCTCCTTGTAACTCCACACACTTCTCCTATCGATACTCCCATCTCTATAACCCGTCCAAATAGTACTCTGCGTTTTTCAAAATAGTCTCCTTTTAAATCTACACACTTCTCCCAGCGATGATCTCATCTCTGTAACCCGTCCAAATAGTACTCGGCGTTTTTCAACATAGTCTCCTTGTAACTCTACACACTTCTCCCAGCGATACTCCCATCTCTATAACCCGTCCAAATAGTACTCTGCATTTTTCAACATAGTCTCCTTGTAACTCCACAAACTTCTCCTATCGATACTCCCATCTCTATAACCCGTCCAAATAGTACTCGGCGTTTTTCAACATAGTCTCTTTGTAACTCTACACACTGCTCCCAGCGATGCTCCATCTCTGTAACCCCTCCAAATAGTACTCGACGTTTTTCAACATAGTCTCCTTGTAACACTACACACTTCTCCGAGCGATGCTCCCATCTCTGTAACCCGTCCGAATAGTACTCGAGGTTTCTCAACATAGTCTCCTTGTAACTCTACACACTTCTCCTATCGATGCTCCCATCTCTGTAACCCGTCCAAATAGTACTCAGCGTTTTTTAACATAGTCTCCTTGTAACACTACACACTTTTCCGAGCGATGCTCTCATCTCTGTAACCCGTCCAAATAGTACTCGGCGTTTTTCAACATAGTCTCCTTGTAACTCCACACACTTCTCCTATCGATACTCCCATCTCTATAACCCGTCCAAGTAGTACTCGGCGTTTTTCAACATAGTCTCCTTGTAACTCCACACTCTTCTCCTATCGATACTCCCATCTCTATAACCCGTCCAAATAGTACTCGGCGTTTTTCAACATAGTCTCCTTGTAACTCTACACGCTTCTCCCAGCGATGCTCACATCTCTGTAATACGTCCAAATAGTACTCGACGTGTTTCAACATAGTCTCCTTGTAACTCTACACGCTTCTCCCAGCGATGCTCACATCTCTGTAATACGTCCAAATAGTACTCGACGTTTTTCAACATGGTCCCCTTGTAACTCCACACACTGCTCCCAGCGATGCTCCCATCCCTATAACCCGTCCAAATAGTACTCGGCGTTTTTCAACATAGTCTCCTTGTAACTCTACACTATTCTCCTATCGATGCTCCCATCTCTGTAACCCGTCCAAATAGTACTCAGCGTTTTTCAACATAGTCTCCTTGTAACACTACACACTTCTCCGAGCGATGCTCTCATCTCTGTAACCCGTCCAAATAGTACTCGGCGTTTTTCAACATAGTCTCCTTGTAACTCCACACACTTCTCCTATCGATACTCCCATCTCTATAACCCGTCCAAGTAGTACTCGGCGTTTTTCAACATAGTCTCCTTGTAACTCCACACACTTCTCCTATCGATACTCCCATCTCTATAACCCGTCCAAATAGTACTCGGCGTTTTTCAACATAGTCTCCTTGTAACTCCACACACTTCTCCTATCGATACTCCCATCTCTATAACCCGTCCAAATAGTACTCGGCGTTTTTCAACATAGTCTCCTTGTAACTCTATACACTTCTCCTATCGATGCTCCCATCTCTATAACCCGTCCAAATAGACAACTTAGTCTCCTTGTAACTCCACACACTGCTCCCAGCGATGCTCCATCTCTGTAACCCCTCCAAATAGTACTCGACGTTTTTCAACATAGTCTCCCTGTAACTCCACACACTGCTCCCAGCGATGCTCACATCTCTGTAACCCGTCCAAATGGTACTCGACGTTTTTCAACATGGTCTCCTTGTAACTCCACACACTGCTCCCAGCGATGCTCACATCTCTGTAACCCGTCCAAATAGTACTCGACGTTTTTCAACATGGTCTCCTTGTAACTCCACACACTGCTCCCAGCGATGCTCCCATCTCTGTAACCCGTCCAAATAGTACTCGACGTTTTTCAACATAGTCTCCTTGTAACTCCACACACTGCTCCCAGCGATGCTCACATCTCTGTAACCCGTCCAAATAGTACTCGACGTTTTTCAACATGGTCTCCTTGTAACTCTGCACACTTCTCCCAGCGATGCTCACATCTCTGTATCCCGTCCAAATAGTACTCGGCGTTTTTCAACATAGTCTCCTTGTAACTCTACACACTTCTCCCAGCGATGCTCACATCTCTGTAATACGTCCAAATAGTACTCGACGTTTTTCAACATGGTCTCCTTGTAACTCTGCACACTTCTCCCAGCGATGCTCACATCTCTGTATCCCGTCCAAATAGTACTCGGCGTTTTTCAACATAGTCTCCTTGTAACTCTACACACTTCTCCCAGCGTTCCTCAAATCTCTGTAATACGTCCAAATAGTACTCGCCGTTTTTCAACATAGTCTCCTTGTAACTCTGCACACTTCTCCCAGCGATGCTCACATCTCTGTATCCCGTCCAAATAGTACTCGGCGTTTTTAACATAGTCTCCTTGTAACTCTACACACTTTTCCCAGCGATGCTCACATCTCTGTAACCCGTCCAAATAGTACTAGACGTTTTTCAACATGGTCTCCTTGTAACTCTGCACACTGCTCCCAGCGATGCTCACATATCTGTAATACGTCCAAATAGTACTCGACGTTTTTCAACATAGTCTCCTTGTAACTCTACACGCTTCTCCCAGCGATGCTCACATCTCTGTAATACGTCCAAATAGTACTCGACGTGTTTCAACATAGTCTCCTTGTAACTCTACACGCTTCTCCCAGCGATGCTCACATCTCTGTAATACGTCCAAATAGTACTCGACGTTTTTCAACATGGTCCCCTTGTAACTCCACACACTGCTCCCAGCGATGCTCCCATCCCTATAACCCGTCCAAATAGTACTCGCCGTTTTTCAACATAGTCTCCTTGTAACTCTGCACACTTCTCCCAGCGATGCTCACATCTCTGTATCCCGTCCAAATAGTACTCGGCGTTTTTCAACATAGTCTCCTTGTAACTCTACACACTTTTCCCAGCGATGCTCACATCTCTGTAACCCGTCCAAATAGTACTCGACGTGTTTCAACATAGTCTCCTTGTAACTCTACACGCTTCTCCCAGCGATGCTCACATCTCTGTAATACGTCCAAATAGTACTCGACGTTTTTCAACATGGTCCCCTTGTAACTCCACACACTGCTCCCAGCGATGCTCCCATCCCTATAACCCGTCCAAATAGTACTCGGCGTTTTTCAACATAGTCTCCTTGTAACTCCACACACTTCTCCTATCGATACTCCCATCTCTATAACCCGTCCAAATAGTACTGGGCTTTTTTCAACATAGTCTCCTTGTAACTCTACACACTTCTCCCAGCGATGCTCTCATCTCTGTAACCCGTCCAAATAGTACTCGGCGTTTTTCAACATAGTCTCTTTGTAACTCTACACACTTCTCCCAGCGATGCTCCCATCTCTATAACCCGTCCAAATAGTACTCGGCGTTTTTTAACATAGTCTCCTTGTAACTCCACACACTTCTCCTATCGATACTCCCATCTCTATAACCCGTCCAAATAGTACTCTGCGTTTTTTCAAAATAGACTCCTTTTAAATCTACACACTTCTCCCAGCGATGATCTCATCTCTGTAACCCGTCCAATTAGTACTCGGCGTTTTTCAACATAGTCTCCTTGTAACTCTACACACTTCTCCCAGCGATACTCCCATTTCTATAACCCGTCCAAATAGTACTCTGCGTTTTTCAACATAGTCTCCTTGTAACTCCACAAACTTCTCCTATCGATACTCCCATCTCTATAACCCGTCCAAATAGTACTCGGCGTTTTTCAACATAGTCTCTTTGTAACTCTACACACTGCTCCCAGCGATGCTCCATCTCTGTAACCCCTCCAAATAGTACTCGACGTTTTTCAACATAGTCTCCTTGTAACACTACACACTTCTCCGAGCGATGCTCCCATCTCTGTAACCCGTCCGAATAGTACTCGAGGTTTCTCAACATAGTCTCCTTGTAACTCTACACACTTCTCCTATCGATGCTCCCATCTCTGTAACCCGTCCAAATAGTACTCAGCGTTTTTTAACATAGTCTCCTTGTAACACTTCTCCGAGCGATGCTCTCATCTCTGTAACCCGTCCAAATAGTACTCGGCGTTTTTCAACATAGTCTCCTTGTAGCTCCACACACTTCTCCTATCGATACTCCCATCTCTATAACCCGTCCAAGTAGTACTCGGCGTTTTTCAACATAGTCTCCTTGTAACTCCACACTCTTCTCCTATCCATACTCCCATCTCTATAACCCGTCCAAATGGTACTCGGCGTTTTTCAACATAGTCTCCTTGTAACTCTATACACTTCTCCTATCGATGCTCCCATCTCTATAACCCGTCCAAATAGTCAACATAGTCTCCTTGTAACTCCACACACTGCTCCCAGCGATGCTCCATCTCTGTAACCCCTCCAAATAGTACTCGACGTTTTTCAACATAGTCTCCTTGTAACTCCACACACTGCTCCCAGCGATGCTCACATCTCTGTAACCCGTCCAAATAGTACTCGACGTTTTTCAACATGGTCTCCTTGTAACTCCACACACTGCTCCCAGCGATGCTCCCATCTCTGTAACCCGTCCAAATAGTGCTCGACGTGTTTCAACATCGTCTCCTTGTAACTCCACACACTGCTCCCAGCGATGCTCACATCTCTGTAACCCGTCCAAATAGTACTCGACGTTTTTCAACATGGTCTCCTTGTAACTCTGCACACTGCTCCCAGCGATGCTCACATCTCTGTAATACGTCCAGATAGTACTCGACATTTTTCAACATAGTCTCCTTGTAGCTCTACACACTTCTCCCAGCGATGCTCACATCTCTGTAATACGTCCAAATAGTACTCGACGTTTTTCAACATAGTCTTCTTGTAACTCTGCACACTTCTCCCAGCGATGCTCACATCTCTGTATCCCGTCCAAATAGTACTCGGCGTTTTTCAACATAGTCTCCTTGTAACTCTACACACTTCTGCCAGCGATGCTCACATCTCTGTAACCCGTCCAAATAGTACTCGACGTTTTTCAACATGGTCTCCTTGTAACTCTGCACACTGCTCCCAGCGATGCTCACATCTCTGTAATACGTCCAAATAGTACTCGACGTTTTTCAACATAGTCTCCTTGTAACTCTACACACTTCTCCCAGTGATGCTCCCATTTCTGTAACCCATCCAAATAGTACTCGTCGTTTTTCAAAATAGTCTCCTTGTAACTCTACACACTTCTCCCAGCGATGCACCGATCTCTGTAACCCGTCCAATTAGTACTCGTCGTTTTTCAAAATAGTCTCCTTGTAACTCTACACACTTCTCCCAGCGATGCACCCATCTCTATAACCCATCCAAATACTACTCGGCGTTTTTCAACATAGTCTCCTTGTAACTCTACACTTCTCCCAGCGATGCTTCCATCTCTGTAACCCGTCCAAATAGTACTCGGCGTTTTTCTCTGCAAAATAATTGTTCACGAAGGTGATTGCCTCTTTATTTGACGAAAATCTTTGTCCTACAAGCGCAATTTTCAGATGAGGGAACAAAAAGAATTCACTTGTGGCTAGATCTGGTGAGTAAGGCGGATGGTCAAGCAGTTCTAACCGTAATTTGTGGGTTTTCGCCATTGCAATCGCTTAGGTGTGAGACAATGCGTTGTCTTGGTGAAACAGGATTTTCTTTTTCTGCAAGTGTGGCCGTTTTTCAGCAAGTTATGCCTTCAGCTTGTCAAGTATTGATGCGTAGTATGCTTCTCTAATGTTTTTCCCCCTTTTTTTTCTTTTTTTAAGATAATCTATTAAAATAACTCCACGACTATCCCCACCCAAAAAAATAGTCCCCATCACTTCCCCAGCCGAATAAAAAACCGTTCTTGCTTTCTTTCTTTCTTTCTTTCTTTCTTTTTTTTTTTTTTTTTTTTTTTTTTGGAACCGGTTCCTGTTTTGCAGTTCATTGTTTGTGCTGTATTTTTGTTTCGGGCGTATAATGGTGTATCCAAGTTCAATCTGCAGTAATTAATCGGTGCCAAAGCTCGGGTTTATTGTGCCTAAACTGCGCCATCAGAGCGTTGGAAATGTTCATTCGAACACGTTTTTGCTCTAACGTGAGCAAACGCGGCACCCAACGTGCGGACAGCTTTCTTATGTCTAAATGTTGATTTAATATGTGACAAACACGTTCTTTTGATATGTTCGTTGCCTCTGCTATATTTCTCACTTTAATTCGGCGGTCGTCTACCACCTTTTGATAATCTTCGGCGATGTTTTTGTCGGTAGTTGCAGTTTTTGTACGTCCCAAACGTTCATCTTCTGCCAAGCTCTTACGGCCACGTTTAAATTCAGCCGCCCAAAATTTCACTCTGGTAAGTGATGGTGCAGAGTCCCCATACACAGAATCCAACTCGTCTTTGATTTGTGTAGGGATATCGCCTTTCAAAAACAAATTTTTAATGACAGCTCGATACTCGATTTTGTTTATTTTCATAAAAGCCACTCACATCAACTCACTCAAACGACTGTTACATAACAACTGAGCTTCCAAAATGGTTTAACTTTGGTGAGTAACTGTCAACAGATGAACAACGAAATTCACTAGCTTTTATTTACAAGTGCTGCCATCTTTATCTTGAGGTCGGAAATTTTTCAGACCACCCTCGTACATTATACACAATTATGCACAACTTCTTCTGAATGAACAGAACATCAAAGAAAATTCAAGATGTGCATTTCATTTTAATTTATACAGGTACCTTAAATGTGATTTTAATCAAATTCTTCCAGGCAATTTTAAGAAAATAAAAGATTTTGAAAATTGTTCCATGTAAAAAATAGTTTGAGATGAGAATCATGTAGTGTTCTTGAAATATATTGATCCTAAATGTCAGTTTTGGTATTCATTCGACCTTTTGTTTCGAGTTACACGCACAGGGATGCTTTGTAGATTCGAACAAAATTCGAAATGAAATGTAAAAGTTCCTCTATATACTGGATATGTGCCTGCCTCGGTAGCATAGATAGTAGCGTGTCTGCTTGACTCTCAAGAGGTTGCCAGTTTGAATCTTTGTCAGGATGAATTTTCCGGATAAAGGTTTTACCGCGGTTTTCCCTTATCCTGAAAAGATGAATGTTCTGTAACTGCAAGGATTCTGGAATCATTTGAGTATCATTTCACCCCTTACATTCGGCCGCGCTGTGGCTCAGTGGTTAGACCGCTTGGCTCTCACCAAGGCGGCCCGTGTTCGATCCCAGGCGACCGCTAAGTGAGATTTATGGTGGACAACACGGCGCTGGTGTGGGTTTTCTCCGGGATCTCCAGTTTCCCCCGCCATCTCATTCCACCGGTGCTCCATCTTTATCTCATGTATCATCAGTATCACCGCCTGCGGTGCCGTATGTAGTATAAGCAGGCTTTAAACACTACACATTTCATTTCATTTACCCCTTTCATTCTCCATCCGATATCACTTAACGTTGGAGGACGTAAATTAAACCACAACAAAATACTGCCTATGTAGTAGAGAAAGTAAAAAGTGAACAATCTGTGCCTTCGCACTTGGATTAAGTAATGTATTTGAAGTTTTGTGTAGTGCTTAGAGTTGGTTATTACTGCTTACGGCACCACAGGTGGTCGATGCTATCGATACAAGAAATATAATAGGAATGAATTATTTCAGGCCTAAGTCCAGGCCAGCGGTGTTTAAATGGAAGCTAGAGACCAGAAGTAAAATCACCTCCTTCCACATGCTGCGAAAAAAATGATCCACTTAATATTGGAAAGATAGAAAATTCAATTCCATAGCCGGGATTTGAACCATGGATCTTCTGGTTGCCGTCCAGACGCTCTAACCCTTTAGCTACTATGGCCAACGTGCCGACATCACATTAAATTCTCCAAGTGACTCATGTTTTTCCCGGTAAACCACTAGGAGTTCTCAAACACATGAGACAACTACCTTAATGCCAACTTACAACGTGTAAGTACTTTAAGAATTTAATGTCATGTCGGCATGTTGACCATAGTAGCTCAAGGGTTAGAGCGGCTGGACGGCAACCAGAATATCCGTGGTTCAAATCCCGGCTATGGTATTGAATTTTTCCGTCTCACTCTACCTTTCCATACTTTAGCCTACACACGGCCAGTGTGAAAGAACAATTAATTTCCATTAATTGACCTAATAGTGGTCCGAACTATAAAGCCCGGGCCTTAAAGTACTTACAGCATAGTAAGTCGTCATTAAGGTAGTTGTCTCATGTGTTTATGAGAACTCCTAAGTGGTTTACCGGGAAAAACGCGAGTCAGTTGGAGAATTTGATGTCATGCCGTCACTTTGGCCACAGTAGCTCAAGGGTTAGAGCGGCTGGACGGCAACCGTGGTTCAAATCCCGGCTATGGCATTGAATTTTTCAGTCTCACTCTATCTTAATGTAGATATTTCAGGCCCGTAATCTTAAAGAAAATACTACTTGTCCGCGGTCAGGTTGAAAACATACTTTTAGACTGTATCATATCATCATTTATAATTATGCATTTGCCTCCGTGAATAGAAAATTACTCATTTTGACTTTCAGTGGTAAAGTTTGATCATCCTACAGCTTCCACAGATGTTGATGAGTAAATACAATTCACTATTAACATATAGAACCGCTCTACCAAAATAATAACGAGATATTTCTGTCTTCATTGCCAGACCGTTGCAGTTAGAACCGTTATGCAGCAAAACTGTTAGGCATGGTTGCGTGAATGAGGTTTAAGTTTTTTTTCCAGGCTAGAACACATCACATGCAATGTCTAGAGCAGAAATAAGGATATTTTATACCAAACTTAGTTATTACTGTAATAGTTGAACTGAAGCAGAAATTCTGTCTCCTTCGCCTTATCCGGGGGCATGGGATCAATGGGCCCAGCATGATGGCCTAATAATGTGTTTCAAATGAGAAGGTGTTTGTCCTTGAGCAACCAATCGGAGTCCTGCGGTGTTGTGATATTCCATTCCCCCTAAGTGGTGTGTGACGAGCGGCAAACTAATCAATCTCAAATAAATACTATTCGTGCTAAGACAAAAATTACAAAAATTCAAATTTTGCAAAAACTGATCCGTGAAAAAGGAGAGGGTAATGCTCCAACGTAACTATGAAAACCCCATATTTTCAGCTCAAATAGTTTTCCTAATACAAATAAATAAAGTAGATACCATTATACGAGGGCTATCCAGAAAGTAGATTACGTTTTGGAATAAAAAGTAAACAAAGTATAGGAAACAAATTTTATTATATACAGATGAAAGCCACACTCAAATACTACTTTTCGACATAGTCACCATTCAAATTAAGGCATTTTTCGTAGCGATGTACGAGCTTGGAAATTCCTTCGTCGAAAAATTCGGCCGCCTGCGCCTTCAACCACTTCGTTACCTCTTCTTGCAGCTGTGCGTCGTCATCAAAACGCTGCATAGCCAGCCACTTCTTCATTGCTGGGAATAGGTGGAACTCGCTCGGTGCCAGGCCGGGACTGTACGGCGGATGAGGAAACAACTCCCACTTAAAAGATTCAAGAACTTCACGAGTGACATTTGCCGTGTGGGGCCGGGCGTTGTCGTGAATCAACAAGATCTTAGAGCTCAACATTCCTCTGCGCTTGTTTTGAATGGCTCTTCTGAGTTTTTGGAGAGTTTGGCAATACCTTTGAGAGTTTATTGTAGTGCCTCTTTCCAGGAAGTCCACCAAAATCACACCTTTTCTGTCCCAAAAAACAGTCGCCATCATCTTCCTTGCCGACATTGTTTGCATGCATTTCTTGGGTTTTTGGGGAGAACTTGTGTGCCCCCACTGCATTGATTGCAATTTCGTTTCACAGTTCACGTGTTTCATCCATGTTTCGTCACCAGTAACGATGCGATCGAGTAAAGAGTCACCATCCTTATGGTAAACGTCCAAAAAGTTCAACGCTGCAGCCATTCGCTGATTTTTGTGGTCCTCTGTCAAGATTTTTGGAATCCATCTTGCACAAAACTTGTGGTAACCAAGCTTTTCGCTGATGATTTCGTGCAACAAACTTCGCGAAATTTGTGGAAAACTCAAAGCAAGTTCCGTTATTGTGGACCTTCGATTTTCACGGACTTTAGCATCGACTTTTTCGACAAGTTCGGCAGTCACTATGCTGGGTCTCCCACTTCGATCTTCGTCGTGAACATTGGTTCGGCCATTTTTAAATCTGATGACCCACTGACGCACTCCACCTTCAGCGATAATGTTCTCCCCATACACTTCACAAAGCTGCCGATAGATTTCTATCGGTTTACAGTTTTTTGCAGTCAGAAACCTTATTACTGCACGCACCTCGCAGCTCGCGGGATTTTCAATTAACGCAGACATTTCAAACCGTCACAGTATCTGAACGGAGCACAGCACGAACGTCTCACTAGCACGGCTAGATGCCGACTGAGCTGCGCAACGCTCTGACCCCAAGATGGCCGCGCTAGCCCCGCCCCTAGCGGAAACAGAGGAAAACGTAATCTACTTTCTGGATAGCCCTCGTATTATAACAATGCATTGTGACGTAAGCACTGTAATGAATATCATTATTGGTTGGCATGTATGCGTGAACGTATATTTGAAATTACTCAGAACTGAAACGTAAACATTTGACATAACGTAATAAAAGAATTACTTTGAATAAGCCAAGGCGTTTGTTAAATTCGATGAGAGGAAACGATGCACTTCTTGCTAGTCTGGCTGAACGTGTCTGGTCACATTATATCTTTGTTTATGAATGGTTCATAATCTCCATTTAGTTAAGAGAGCTAAAAGCAGCATTATTCAGTTACTCTTCCATGAAAAAGTGTATAAGCTGGATCAGTGAGACACAATCCACCTCCTCTCCTTACTACTTCTAGAACAATCCAATAGAGTTAATGGGAGCTCAAATTGACAAGGAACACAACAAGTCTGGGAAAACTGCGTGAGACATCAGATAAACTACAAGAAGACGACTTTTTGAAAGAAATAGCACGTAAAGAGATTTTGGAACCTATCATCATAAATTTGCAGTACTCAGACGTTGAAGACAATGACATGACGAATTATCTCTTAATGTAAGTAACATTCACAGCTATACGGATGCACCGCTGATATTTTCGTTGGATTAGAAAAATAAGTAATTCATAAACTATAATTAATTTTAAACTAAATATTTAAACCATTTCTGTAATATGCGAATATTCATGTTGCAATTGTGATTTCAACAAGTGCATTATTATAAAATTCAGTTTGCGTTCCCTTACGTCTAGCGCCACGAGCACTTGCAAGTGTGCGAGAGAGAGGGAAATACAAAGAGAGTGGGGATAACGAAGTGAACAACGGTGAAGGCTCTAACGCATCTGATTCGCCACAGGCGAGAACTCTTCCCATTTGAAGCACATAATAGGTACCGAATCCCCATCGTAATGAACATGGTTCTCGAGCTCACGGATCCAAACCTGGAGAGGGGCGATTAATTTTTTTTGGTGGGGGGGGGGGGGATGGTCTCCCTCTAGAGGGAAGTAAAGTCAGTGGTCCCATGTTGTAAATTTATGGCTCGTAAAAGAACCTGATGAAGCGGAGAACAGAATTAGGTGGTCTTTCACGAGCAGTAGCTGCCGGTGGGCCAAAATTTCGTCCTGGAGGTGGTTTTGCATGTCATCGGTAAGGGCTGAATTTGAACTAGCAACCTTGTGATAATTAGGCCAGCGCCTAACCAACTAAGCCATCCAGATCGTCATAGCTATACAGCAACCATCACTAAAATTCAACTTAAATTAGCTGGTTTTCACCACCAACAATTATTTTTGATAGGGTAAAATGTGTACAGTTTAAAGCAGCATAAATTCTGTTTTTATACTTGCAAAGCAATTGGATCTCATTGTTTGTTGTGATAATGAGTTTAATCACATAGCTATAAAGAAAACTTATTATAACTCCTTCAGTATTTATGATATCAGCATATATTTTTGCATGTGCTGTGGCAGTTTATGTATACCCTTGTCATAGCACTCTCTCGCCATGTTGCGCAGGTAGCACTCAACCTCGTTTTTCAAATCATCGTCGGTCTGGAAATGTGTTCCACCCAGGTGTGACTTCAACTCAGGAAACAGATGATAATCACTAGGTGCTAAGTCTGGTCTCTTGGGGGGATGGGTGAGGATGTCCCATCCGAACTGGGCCAGGAGATCAGCCGTTGCATGTGCAGTTACACACCTTGCGATAATACAAATGTTTGGTCAAAATCTTGTCAATCGTAGTCTCACTGACTTCGGTGATAAGTTTGCACAGCTCGCGAACTGTCACACGTCGATCTTCAAGCATTTCTTGCTCCACTTTTGCAATTGTTTCGGCTGAAACCGAAGGCCGACCAGAACGCTGTTCGTCATGGTCGTCTATGCGTCCGTCTTTGAACTCTCTGACCCACTTTCGCTCGTTTTTGACGCCCATACACTGTGGCCCATAGACTTCACATAACTGACGATGAATTTTAGTTGGGGTAGTGCCCTTGACACTGGAAAAAAAAACGGATCACTGCACGCAACTCGTACTTGGCGGCGGAAGTGATAGGAAGCTCCATCGCAAACGGCTGCCCAGCCAAGACTAATGGTTGCATCGTGTTCATTGTGGTGGGGATTTGAAGGGGTGAAACCAAGCTACACGCCAGTGTTGCCGGATCTCGCGTAATAGCGTTCCTCATGGCTCCAGTGCCTTGGAGACATTATTTTACGGCCACGCCTCCTACTGCTCGCCACGCAGGTAGATCTATCTTCCAGGGAGTGTAAGGTGTTTGACATATTGTGTTAATAGAATTACTTTCACAACAATCATTGGACAATCTCCATTTTATAAATCAAAAAGTTTCGGACATTATCAACAGCTACTAAGCAGCTTGATGAATGTAATTTCGAGCTGTCTAAAGGCAGTCGAGGAAGTGTCTGCAAAAATTAACAATATACAGAATACACCACCTACCAAAGGAGCAAAAAGAAAATGAATGAATGAATAAGTAAATAAATACTTGTCCAGTATTCTACACAGAAATACTGGATTTTTAGTGCTACGTAATATAAGAAATAAACTACGTCTTGGACAAACACATGAAAATGATTTGTACTACTCATATGGACCATTAACCTCATGTCACGTTGAACGAACTTTCTCCCAATATTTTTATATTGTATCAGCGAGAGTCACAGAAAATTTACATTCGACAATTTACGAATGTACATGGTTGTTCACTGTAATTCCCACATCGAAAGCAATGAGGAGCATGGCATATTGTAACGTAGGTTACATTTTGTATCCGTACCGGAGTGTACACACACAGTACATCGGTATACTTGTTGACACGGACGTTTGCTGATGTCTCGCTTGGCCTTGTATAGTACCTGTGTGTGTACATTGATTGCTGAGGTGTATGCGATCCGATGTAGGATCATAATACTTAACATTTCAGTGTTTATTTAGGGCCCCAACAGAAACGAGCTTTTGTTCAAGTAATGAAGATGCCGTAAGTCTGCTTTTTAATAGCGACCAATGATATATCAGTGAAAGATATCTCCTTGCCGATCATAGTTCGGTTTTCGCTGCAGACACTCCACAATGCATTAGCTGTGGATGGCTGAAGGGCTGCCCTGGGCTTCCAGGAAAACTCTGAAACCGTTGCACTGCTCTTGAATGTGGAAATGGTCTTCACTATGTGGCAAACAGGTCCTGCTGAACGAGCTCCTGCAGGTGAGGTTAAGGTCCTTAGCGACCTTATTTCTTTGCTGTTTAGATGTCTGACTTCCACAAGGTACGCGTTTATATACGGTCACATTGGCACACAACAAAACTGTCCAATTTTCATTTAGATATAGCTAAACGCTCAGAGACGACTTGGCGATAGAACCATTAGCTCGGAGAAGAGCTCTTGAACTTCTTGTGAAAGTGTGGAATGAGATAAATAAAGTGCTCCTAGAAGGAGTGATGGAGTACTGTGAAGAGAGTACTGTGGGTATAAAAGGGAAAGAGATTGGTTCATTTTTGTAATTTAAGTCTTGACTTTTGGAAGTTCTGGGATTAACACGTGTATTTGATACACGGTGTTCAATTTCATCTGTGGTTTTACCGCGCAAAATTTGTCGTCATCAATAGCATCGCTGATGGAGCGAGTTTATATACGATTCCCCTAGCGGCTTGCGATCGTACTTGATCTGCTGACAGCAGCTCTTAGGCCTCCCTCCACCGGCAGGTAAATATACTATTTGAGGGGTGGGTCCTGCCCACGTAATATAAAGTTGCGTCATTTCAGCTGGTCCTTAGATATGATAACTGTTGTTTGTTTTAATGAATGTGAACACCAAATTGCGGATAAATGCAAACAATATCTTGCAATCTGGTGTTTCTCTGTGAAGACATATAACTTAATATAATTTAATAAAGAAATATCAAATTAATGAGTATTAGTTTCAAAGCATTTTAGTAAAGAAACAGATTTTTCTTTTTTGTCCTTTCAACAGGGCATGCCATATCGAACAATGAATGAATGAGTAAATGAATGAAACAGATCATATGATACTCAAATGAGTCCAGGGTCCCTAGAGCTCAGAGTTACCCGACTTTCGCCTTTGTAGGATAAGGGAAAACCCTAAAAATAACCTTATCCAGGTAACGCATCCTTAGCGAAATTCGAACTTCTTGACACACGCTACCTCACACCACGGAGGCGGGCAAGAAACAGATTATTTATATTATATATTTATCCCCGTATGGGGAGGGGATCCGTCCTCTTCAGCTGCCGTGGTGCGGGCGCTGCGGACCCCTAGCACTCGTGGTACCTCTGAGTTACTAGAGGAACCTCGGGCCGAACATTCGAGCCCCTCACTGAATGGGAGTTGTTCTGATTGGGTTGGACTCGCGGGGGCAGTGTGTTCCCAATATCCGTGGAGATCGGGGACGTCTCCGGACGGGGTTGAGGAAGCCATAGATTCCCGCATACTAGCCAACATAGCTAGTAGAAGGTGTGCTAGATCACCAGGAGGTCCCACCGAGGTTGATCGGTAGCCTTACCCTTTGGGGTTGGCGCGTGTAACTGGCGTATCCACTTGCATCCCGTCTTGTGTTTTCGGACTAGATGAGGGGTCTTGTTAGTCTAGGTCTTGCCCTATGGAAAGCCCCACGTAGGCGCCGGGCGCCCTTTTGGGACAGCTCGGTTGCTCCCTGGTCGTCAGAGGGGGGGGGGGCGGTCAGTCTTCACTCTTTGACGATCTGCCCGTCACTTTATAGCGTTGAGTATTTCTCATTTTGCGAGTAACTGATCTTGTATCTTGTAAATGTTTGATGCACCTATTGGTTTTTAAAGACATAAGGATACCAACATTAATAGACATTTTAATGAAGCGTGAGAATGACAAAAGATTATATATATATATATTAAAATGTATTTATTTTTGCAGTAAATTGTCATATATTGATAAAACGTAAGACGTTTATGTTGCAAGCAAAAGTACGTCAATTTGATGGTACCTGGACACTTTTGACAACATTACTTCCCTGAATGCCAGATAGCGTTGCATAAACTCCACCATGCAGCGGTTTAAAATATATGTATATGTCGCACCAATTTTAATGCCGGTACGAAAGCAGCATTCAACCTTGAAGACGTGGTGCTCTATCTACATATCCACCTTTAGAGTAAAAACGTGCTACTTTACCTATGTACTAGAATGATTACGGTAAAGAGGGGTGAAAGGCGAGGCTTGTATTAGTTATCAGTGCAATCACACTCGGAGCGTTGTAGTTAGTTACTGCTCCGCTAAAATTAGCGCTACTTCTCCGTAGAGGGCACTATGATTTCAAGATAGACTCACTAGTCAACTATGACGTCATTCTTGCTCAATCGGAGGGCGTGAAATAAATGAACACCGTGTATTTTAGATGTCTCACTATATTTATAGGCTATTACATTATTGTGTTGTTGCTTATTACTTAAACAAATTAATAATATATGTTGTATTTTTTTTTTTTTTTGAAAAATGTTGTTTGATATTTTGCTCTTGAGAATATTTTGGTTTTTGATTTATTAAGTTCATATTCCCTTTATATAGAGATAGGGGTTCATTTATCTATTTGATTTGATCTATCTCTTTTATGGTGAATGTTCAATTCAGCAGATGGAAATACATGTAAAATCACTATTTTTTAAGCCCGAAACATTTTCATTGTTGCCCAGTGTAATTATCATTTTATATAGTTAAAGTTTGAATATTTTACTGTTTTTGAAAATTAAATAATTGAAAATGATATTTGAATTATTATTTTAAAACTACGTATATGTTCTTACTAACGTTCACAAAGGTTACATGCAGACTTTTACAAATTCGTTTAAAGTCCTATAAAATACAAGCTTGGCGTGGTCAGTTTTGGCTTGGGATTACTGCAGACGCTGTACTGAAGCATGAAGGTATGAATATGCCAGGAACCGACTAGAAGTTTGAATACATTTTTTCTGTTTGGCAGCAGATGCCGTACGCTTTGTCGCTCGAAACGCCTGGCTGGAGGTACTTTCTCATTGGTTGAGGAACAAGAGGGGAAGGGAAGTGCACAAACCTACTCTGTTGCCGGTAGAAGCAAACACAAGCAGTACACGTTTAGAAGCGGAATAAAGAGGTGTGCGAATTGTGTTTGATGGATTTGTGCTCATTAAGTGATTGCTTTTTCAAGAAAACTCAAAACCATTAAACGTGGTGATTGGACTATGGGAGTACTGCGCTGGAGAGATAAGGTGGCATCGACAGCTGAACATGCGATGGCTACAACATCTGATAATACAAAGGTGAGAGAACAGCCCGTCCCAAAGTTAGGGTTTGGAGAACAGTTGAAGTATTTACCACGCTTCTCTGTACATGGAAACGCAGCGACAGTCTTGCCACCTTACGGCTTTGTAACCAAATCAAATGTCTTCGTTTCCGTTTTTATGTTCTATAGAGGATAGGGAGGTAAATTTGGAAGCCCAAAGGTGTTAAGTCACGAAACAGATCCGTTGTTTTCTGTATTTTCTTGTTTTTAAACTTGATGAGATCCAAAACAATTGAAGTACTTTGTTAGCGCTACTAGTCCAAGTTGCTTAATATGTGCATAAATTGCTGTAACTACAGCATACTCAATGGTATTATTAAAAATACCTTTTAATTGCTGATTATAAAGTAACGAAACGCGAAACTTTTGAGTGGTCAGGTATACTTTCGTAGATATAATATTTCGTAATGTATTTACAACAACAAAGCGAGTAACTACTTCCAGCTCATGGGACGTTAACTTTCAAATACAACAGGAAATTCGTTGGATGTCAGCCATGCAGAACCGTAACACCTCAACAGTTATATGGCAGTTGCTCCAGAAGTAAACGTTTATTTGGGAAAATATTTAATTATTAAGTATTTACGGCTACTCGGAATAAGGATTTGGAGATTAATTGTTCTTTCTCACTGGCCGTGTGCAGGCTAAATTGTGGAAACGTAGAGCCACACGGCCAGTGTGAAAGAACAATTAATTTGTATTAATTGAACTAATAGTGGTTAACTATAAAGCCCGGGCCTTAAAGTACTTACAGCATAGTAAGTCGCCATTAAGGTAGTTGTCTCATGTGTTTATGAGAACTCCTAAATGGTTTACCGGGAAAAATACGAGTCAGTTGGAGAATTTAATGTCATATCGGCACGTTGGCCATAGTAGCTCAATGGTCAGAGCGGCTGGACGGAAACCAGAAGATCCGTGGTTCAAATCCCGGCTATGGCATTGAATTTTTCAGTCTGACTCTACGTTTCCCAAGGATTTGGAGCTTTATTAATGTAGGAACTGTTGACATCCATCGCATTCTTGTAAAAGAAACGTCTGGCTGATACAAAACAGCTACCAAATTATACCAGTTATGTTAAAATAATTAGTTTTAAGGCAGGGATACTTTTAAACCTAATTTGTTTAACTCATCCTGAGGTATGTAAAATGATTTAAAAGCTTTGTCATTAAAACATTACAGAATATTGAATATTTCAAGCGAATTAAAACAGTTATCGATAAAATTACTTATTTACTTAATCAGTTGGTTAAACTTAACTAATATTTGCACTGATATGCGTGCAAAAATTAATAACGAATCAACAATGTTCCCTCTAAGAGGTATTTTAAAGCACAAATATTTATTTTGAGCACTTTCAGCTTTACTCTAGAAGGAACCTACATTATTTGGGCTAAATAATTCGTTTAACTAATGTTTTAATGTTGTATAAAAGTAGTAATAATTGTTTGTAAATCAGCATTATTGAATGTGTTACACTATTTACTGAATTCAGAAAATGACATTGTTGTACCGAAACTCGTGTAGTTGTAATTTTGGACAATTGTAGAGTTATACAGGTCAACATTGACGTGGCTATGCATTTGCCCAGAACAATCGCCAGCCTGCCTCCGTTGCGTGTCTGTCTCGCGTTCAAGCGGTCCCGAGTTCGAATCTCGGTCAGGGTGAGTTATCTGGATAAGGTTCTTTCCGGAGTTTTCCCTTATCCTCAAAGCTGAATGTCAGGTAATTCTAAGCTCTATGGACCCTGGACTCATTGCAGCACCAGTTCTCTCATCGTCCGATAAGACTTAACCTTGGAGGACGTAAATAAAAAAAAATACTTAAAAAACACACAATCACCTTGAATGCGAGAGCAAAGATATTAGCGTAGCATACACGGTGTTTATTTTTATTCCTTATTTCCCGCCCTCCGATTGAGCAAGAATGACGTCATAGTCGACTGGTGTGAGTATCTTGAAGTCATAGCGCCCTCTACGGAGAAGAAGCGGAACAGTAAGCAAATTACGGCGCTCTGAGTGTGGTTACTCTGGTAACTAATACAACCAGCTTCTCCTGGATATGAACACAGACCACCGCGTCGTCATGGTTGAATGCTACTTTCGTACTGGCATTAAAATTGGTGTGACATATAAATATAATTTAAACCGCTGCATAGAGGAGTTTATGCAAGCCTATCTAGCATTCAGACAAGTCCCTCGGAGTGTAACTTTGTCAAAAGTGTCCAGGTACCGTCAAAGTGACATACTTTTGTTTGCAACATAAACGTCTTACGTTTTATCAGTATACGATATACATTTTTTGTCATTCTCACGCTTAATTAAAATGTCTATTAATGTTGGTATCCTTATGTCTTTTAAAACCAATAGGTACATCAAACATTTCCAAGATACAGGATCAGTTACTCGCAAAAAGAGAGACACTGGACTCTATAAAGTGACTGGTCCCAATCTAAAACCAATAAATAATGTTATGACAGAAAGGCCTCAAGCATACCTTTTCGCAACACAGACAATGTTTAAGGGGAAGAGAGAAAGAAAATATAAGAAAATGGTCACGTAAGGCTATGTACTAGAGATATTTTCTTGTTTATACTTGGATAAAAGCTTTGTACATGTTACAACAGTAATTTATTTTTCATTCCTAGAACATGTTCTGCTAATTTTCTGGTTTGTAATGAAGTTACATTGTGAGGAAATTGTGGGTGATAGAAAAGAATTGAGATCAAATTGAAATATTTCTATTTTATGTGACAGGTTTACAAATAGAATATATGTCTACTATAACAGAAAAACAGATATTCATTGTGAAATAAGTGTTCATTGACTTATCATTTCGTATATTCTTCATGGTATACTTTTATGGCTGCATAATTAGCTTTGTAGTGCATTGCAGTATATAGTTTTTTTATAAACAATTATCGTATCTACACACCAGGCGAAATTACTCACCTTTATATTACGTGGGCAGACCCACCTCTCAAATAGTGTATTTACCTGCCGGAAGAGGGGAACCCTCAGAGCATCAGCACATCAAGTACGATCGAAAGCCGCTAGGGGAATCATAGATAAACTCGCTCAATCTGCGATGCTATTGATATCAAATTTTGTACTGTAAAATTACAGAGAAAAATGAACACAGTGTACTTTCAACATGGATATTTCACATGAGCAACAAACATTTGAACGTGGATATTTAACGTGTAGAACTAGTATTTGAACTTGTAAAAAACTGAAGCTACTGAAAGTGAAGCGATCCAAATATAATAAATAAACACAATATTTGGTAAACAACTTAATGTATCTTGTTTAAAATTGTCGAATTTTCCTCTGGGATCGGTTTTTTCACGAAGTTTCCATAGTTCCTCAGCCAGTAGACTGATTAACCTTTTGGTTACTTTTGGTAGCTGACAGAGCAGCACGATAGCTGTCTATCCGTCAGCTACAGAAAGTAACCAAAAGGTTAATCAGTCTACTGGCTGAGGATGTAATGGAAACTTCGTGAAACAGTCCCAGAGGGTCAGAATTCGACAATTTTAAACCAGATGAGTGAAGTTGGTAACAAAGTGTCGCAGTTTATTAATAATATATGGTTTTTGAACGTTGATATAATTTTCTGTGGTTGCAGCTTCCCCTAAGGAACTAGCGTTAAACGTTAGTATCTCGATGCTACGCCGAGGCGTAGTGGGCTGGAGCGTTGTACTTTAGTTCCCTACCACGGAGAGTGGCTGGGTTCGAATCTATCCTTGGGGAGGTGCGGATTTTAAGTCCCGGCTAGAGGACCGATGCCCATTCAGCATCGCTAGGAATTTGGGGAACTGCAATAGGAAGCGAATTCCGGGCTTCCTCTGCCTTATGTAGGAGTGAGGCCGGCGATCGGCTTGGCAGGCTGCTACGCCGTCGGTTAGTTTATTTATTTCATGTGACGAACTAGCATGTAAAAGTTGCTTTGTGACGAATTAGCATAACCATAAATTGGTGTATATACTCATTCTAAATATGGTTTCAGTGAAGTAAATATGTACGTAACAAACAGTTAACAGTTGGTCTCCAACATTCCTTCTCTTCACTGAAATATTGGGACTAAAAAACGTGTTCCAAATCTCACTGCATGGCAAAAAACAGTGACGATTTTCTTAACTTAGAAGTAATATAAGGCTCAAGGTAGGCAAAAAGGCACTAAAATGGGCAAAATAGGCACTTAAATAGGTACTTAAAATTTGCTAAGTAAACACTTAGAAATACACAATTTTAGTAAAATGGCTCCTAAAATGCGCTATAACAAAATGACAATCATCGCTACATTTGCTGCAACAAATTCGCTAAACACATATTATTTTGTGGTTCCCTAGACGAAATAGTTCTACATTTATTCCAAATTTCATAAATGGCTCCACAGCAAGTTAAAATAACAAATATTGTCGTATAATTAAAATACATATAAATCCACTTCACTAAGTAAGAACCATAATGTGCAGAAAGGTATGGAGTAATTAACTATGTCAAAAAACAAAAATCGTGGACTTTGGGGGGGGGGGGGGCTTAAGGTAAAAAATTGAAATACCTGAAGCTTTTGTTAGATTTGTTTCAAATTTATACCATTTATTTTTGTGATCGATCAAGAATGGAATAATACAAAGTTTCAGCTTTCTAGTTACAATAGTTTCTGAGGAATTAACAGTTTCTGTCTAAATTACAGACGATTTTCAAAATGTCCCACATATTGTAATTTTAAAAATTAATGCTTTTAGTATGAGTTTCTGCAGCCATTTTAACCTATTAATGACCTGTATCTATGTGAAATATTTGTCTTCGCCATATCAACGAAGGGAAAAAATAATCATACCTATTTAACAATTTTTATTTTCCTAAGCGTTTTCAGTAAGAAGTAAGCATTATAGTGCTTTTCAATACAAATAACAAAAACACAACAAATGTAAATGGGTACACTTAATATGGAGTTGCTCTTACAGACATGTTTAGATTTTCATACAGATTAATAGAAAACTGCATCCTGTGGAATATTTTGAAGTTAGAAAAATGTAGAAAATATGGAATCTGAGAAATCTGAGGTTAAAATTACGTAATAGCGGTTACGATACAGGTGTAGGGTTATTTAAACAGTCATGTGACGTTTTCTGCAGAGCCGATAGAAAAGAAAAGGTTTATATTAATTTTAAGACAAAGAACCTAAATTTGGTATTATTGTAAGTTTTGGGCCAATTTGCACAGATGTGTCTTCTTAATAAACCCCTTTTTGTATATCCAATGTGCCGCAGTAAGATATTTTTCTTCTCTGAAAACTTCACGTTGAAACCAACAAATACAAAAGCTGTTGTCACAAATTACAAACAGAAGAAATTGTCTAAAAATGCAGCTTTGGGCACTAATAAGCAGAATAGACACAAACGTATGAAATAGGCATTTATAGGCAGTATACAACTAAGAAATTAGGCTAATAATTGTAAGAAAGCTGCTTTTACTTAAAAGCTTACGTTTGTGAACAACGGAATAAATTAGGAGAATAGGTCAAAATGCGTCCCCTATTTATAATACAAGTTTACGCTTTGAAACGGATTCAAAATTGGAACTGGAGTGACTTTTCACTCCTGTTGTTACTCCTGTGAGATCCACCATTTGAACGTTGATACTTTACATGGGGAACAAATATTTGAACTTTGATATTAATTCACGTGATCAATTATTTGACGGGTGATATTGCGTCTCAGAGTATTTCATTTGAACGTTGATAATTCCAGTATGTAATATTTCCAGTGGCAGTGCAATGTGCTAAAGGCGTATTATCATTATTTATTTACCTTTTAAGCAGCGTCGATAGTAACCTCCAAAACCGTATAAATATAAAATAACTTTGGGCATACATGTTTCCTGCTTTGTGTGTATGTGTGTTCCTTTTAATTCAACAAGATACACCGTAACGTGGTTGTTTTTAAGAATAGAATATTTATTTCTCATCTTTCTTCATACATACATACATGTATCCTAAATGCATTACCATTAACAACATTCCTAACACACAATAACGAGCTTTCTTGACCCTACCCAATATACCCTTCCTTGCTTGCCCTAAATTTCTGTCTCAATACACACAACCCCTGGGTTTCCGTGTATTGATAACCCTCTTCTCTCTCATATCCCTTGTTCCAGTTTCTCAGTCTTAATTGTTGGTTATTCTTAATAATTCTTAACCATATCTCTGTCTTTCCCAAAATAATCGCCTATGCTTCCTATATTATTTTCTGCTTTTACAGGTAACATTTCCCTGATTAGTAATACCTCCCCCCTCCTTCCCTAAAACTGTTCCACTTTTGTTACCAAATTTGTTCTCTCCACACCTTTGTTTACGTACAGAGGCCGACATAAGTATTCGAACGTAAACATATTTATTACTTATATCATTTTAAAGCTACACAGAGTTGGCATACGTAAATACAACTGGTACAAAATAAACTTGAGTCTTCCATTAAACATATAAACTCATAAATAGCCACTGAAACTTTTTTTTTTTTTTTTTTTTTTTTTTTATCCATCGATCAGCAATTATGCTTTACAGATGTTTGTTATAAGATACATAGGAACAGGACACATAACAATGGAGGTAGCCATGAACGACTCCTCTAACTAAATTTGGAGGATAACTGTAACACAAATTGAGAACTTAAAGTCTTATGGTAGTAATCACGTGTCTGAGTCTGTGCTGGAGACGTCACTCAGGAGAAGATCTTGGGGCAGTCTGCGCTTCAGGCGAGTTGGCTGGCGAGTGCGACAGCCGAGATGGTACGTAACAGCTCCAGGGACCTCCTGGAGATGGTAAAAGAATGGACGTGCCAGGCGTCGGATGTATTGGTGAACGGGTAAAAGACCAAACTCATGATGAAGCTGCTGGAGCCACTGAAACTAATTTGCACTACAATGAGAAATAAAACGTTTACTTTACATCTGGACATAGGTACTCGAACAGAGAACAGCTATCATCGCCTTTCTTTGAATTACTGCTGATAATCGTTTGGGCATTGTCTGTATGAGTTGTTTAGTGACTGCAGAGTCCATATATCTCCACTCTGTTTGAAGAAGTTCTTTCAGATGTTCCTTGCTTCTGATGTAATGCTTCCTCACACGCTCCTCGAGTTCCTTCCAGATGTTCTCTATAGGATTTAAATCTGGATATTGGGGCGATGTCTTCAAAGTGTGAGGATTGTTGTACACGATCCAAAGATTTACAATTTCAGCAGTATACTTCGGATCATTGTCCTGCTGGAAGTAATAATCATGCCCTAATCCCAGCTTCTCTGCACTCTTTTTAAGATTGTTTTCAAGAATCCTCTTGTATTCAAATTTGTCCATGATCCCATCTATAAACACCAGTTCCCCAGAGCCAGATGAAGCTATACAGCCCCATACCATCACACTACTGTCACCACGTTTCACTGTAGCTACCATGTTCTTAGGTTCTCATTCTGTATTTGGCAGTCTCCACACTTTAAGACGTCCATCACTCTTGTATAAGCGGAATTTGCTCTCGTCCGACCAGAGAACCTTATCCCAGAATTCTGTTGGTTTCACCACATACTGTTTAGCAAATTCTATACGCTTTTTCTTATTCACCTTATTAACATATGGTTTCTTCCTAGGAACGCGGGCATTGTACCTAGTACTATTTAAAACCCGTTCAACTGTTCTGGTGTGAGCCACAGTGCCAGAATATTGCTCAAGACATCCTCTAATCTCAGATGCAGTGACTCTCGGATTCTGATTCACCATTTTTATTATTTGCCTCCTGTCTCTGGTGGGGAGTTAAGAAGGAGAGCCATCTCTAGGTTTATTTACAACAGTATTTGTCTGTTTGAAGCGTTGAATTATGCAGAACACTAGTTTTTCTTCTAATAATGGTTTTGACAATTTCAGAGAGAGATTTGTTTTCTTTTTGCATATTTATCACGATATTCCTCTCTGTCATCATTGTGTCCTTATCTTTACGTCCCATATTACCTGTGAGTTCACAATCGGCAGAATAACTTTGAGCACACTGTCTCGAGGCATAGCATAAACACAACTGCTATGTGGTAGGGTCGTGTAGGGTACGTCCAACCACCTTTCTCTCTGTTTGATTGGGTACATTCGAATACTTATGCCCTCCAATAAGAGCGACAATAGAATAAATACAGTACAGATTGTGTAATAAATACACGCAAAGTGATATTTTAAATATTGTTTCCGAGACACAAAAGGTTAATGTTTACACGTTTAACAATTCATGGCTGCCAAATAAATATTACAGTATTTATAGTACATGCAATGTTACATGTTATATTATTGGAAGTCTTCTGTCTGCCTGTGTACTATACCAGTCCACACATTGGGCATTTCCATTTATCGTTATGTCTAATACATTTCAAATTTCTACCTCCTGTCCTCGCCCAAGCGAGTTCTTCTCGCCCTAGCTTATTACACACATCTATGTACTTTTCCCTCCCCCATACTGTTTTTATTTCCGTATATATCCTCAAGAATTTTTCTCCTTGTACTAGCAAAAATCTCTACATCTTTCCAAAGTCTCTGTAGCAAAACTCCCCAATCCTCCAAATATATCCCATACCTACCTGTTCCATCAATTCCCTTACTTTTTGTGTCCGAGACCCATACCATTTGCTTCTCTGGTTCCTATTGATGAATAAAAAATATACTAAAAATAAAAAAGTAAATAAAGTAAAAAATAAAAGTAGGAAAGGTAGTATGGAGCGAAAAAAATTATGCCATTTCATTTTTATTTAGCCGTTTTCCTGTAATTACCTTGAGTATATATCCACATTTAATATAAGAATAACTATACAAATACCAGAGGTATGACAACGTAGATGAGAATTGAGAGTAACTTTGCTGCGTATCATTGAAAGAACAACAAAACCATCCCCTTTCATGGGTAGTCTGGAAAGGTTTAATTATGAGTGGAGGGTTGCATATTGTTAGGGGAGCAAGTATCATTCAGGTTATGAACTCACGATCTAAACTAGGGATATCACAGTTCAATGTTGCTTTTTACGCCTTCGTAATCGTGTGCAGTTTGGTTGCTGCAGACATAGGCTGTAGTCAAGTCCTCTTCATTCGCCATCATCATTCGTATAATCTGTGAACTCAAAAGACAGACAAGGCTGCAATTCCCAATGCTCCCTTGTATATGTGACATAGGCAACAGCCAAGATTCTATTTTTCGGTTATTATTATTATTATTATTATTATTATTATTATTATTATTATTATTATTATTATTATTATTATTATTATTATTATTATTATTATTATTATTATTATTATTATTATTAGTATTATTAGTATTATTATTATTAGTATTATTATTAGTATTATTATTATTAGTATTATTATTATTAGTATTATTAGTATTAGTATTATTAGTATTATTATTATTAGTATTATTAGTATTATTAGTATTATTAGTATTATTAGTATTATTAGTATTATTAGTATTATTAGTATTATTAGTATTATTAGTATTATTAGTATTATTAGTATTATTAGTATTATTAGTATTATTAGTATTATTAGTATTATTAGTAGTAGTATTATTATTAGTAGTATTATTATTAGTAGTATTATTATTAGTAGTATTATTATTAGTAGTATTATTATTAGTAGTATTATTATTAGTAGTATTATTATTAGTAGTATTATTATTAGTAGTATTATTATTAGTAGTATTATTAGTAGTATTATTAGTAGTATTATTAGTAGTATTATTAGTAGTATTATTATTAGTATTATTATTAGTATTATTATTAGTATTATTATTAGTATTATTATTAGTATTATTATTAGTATTATTATTAGTATTATTATTAGTATTATTATTAGTATTATTATTAGTATTATTATTAGTATTATTATTAGTATTATTAGTATTGGAAACTAATTGTTCTTTCACACTAGCCGTGTGTAGGACGCACTATGAAAGGGTAGAGTCAGACTGAAAAATGCAATGCCATAGCCGGGATTTGAACCACGGATCTTCTGGTCTCCGTCCAGTCGCTCTAAACTATTTAGCTACTATGGCAAATGTGCCAGCATGTCAGTCGGGCTCCTAATCGTCTAATCTCCTAATCTTTCTAATCGTCTTTTCACCTGGCTTGCTGCCGGAAAAGAAATTGAGCTTGTTATTAGTAAGCATGTACAATTACTTGTGAAACAGATTTAAGTCGAATTTTGGTTAAATCAGGTTCTCTATTAGACTGGACTGGATTAGGCTACGGAAGGGACTGGGCACGGAGGACAGACTTGGTCTATTGTACACAACCGTGCAAAAGTTTTCCGATGGATGAGGGGGAGACAGGGGGAACAAAACATCTACACACCGCGCCCTTACACCTGACGACCTTGCCACATACCCTAAGTAACAACAATAAAGTTTCAGAGAAAGGATACGAACCCTGTAATATGGCATTCATACACTAACGTAATACTGACTGAGCCACATGTTGTAGCCACAGTAACACGATATGAAATCAGCTGAACTGTTATCAGTGGCGTGCATACCCATACAATTTCACCGAGATAAACCTAATTTTTTCAACTTTTCGTGCACTATGTATTAATACCATCTTTTTACCCACTACTTGTGCCAGAATCAGGCATTCTGAATGAAAACCTAATAACACTTCCGTGATAAATATAAGGTATTTCGAAAAAAGTGTCTTCACTGTGAAAGTTTACAAAATGGATCATGGAGTGCCCAAACTAAGAGCAATCCACTATCCTCGTAATTTGTGTGGACAGCTGTATACAGTTCTCTGCGAAAGCAAGGACATCTTGGCTATGACATTGACCCTGTGTGTTGGTGTTGCCAACTTCAATGCTCAAGCAAGCAGTCGGATCGGATAAACGCTTTATACCGATACTGCATAAGAAGAACAAAAAGGTCCACTGTATTGCCACTACTTTACAGATGCGAGATCTAACTGAGTTTAATTACATAGGTACTACTAACGATCGCTGTTTCCAGGAAGTAACACTACGCGATAATCAAGGTGAGAAAACGTTAAGTAACGTTGTTATCCTAATTCCCGATAAAATCAAGCATTTTACTGTGTGTGTGAACTTTTAAAAATTCACTATAACTGTATTTATGATATAGGTAAAATGTTTATACGCCAATCTTATACACTAGTTAATATCAGCAATGTAATTACTCCAAAAATATTCGTCTAATGCATGAGTTTATGTTTAAGGATGTATGGATAGTGGAAAATCGTCAGAATAAAGTACAGCAGGGACTCTGCCTTATTTACTCATCACTGAAAAAGAAAATACAATAAAGAAACATATAGTATCCATTCACATAAACATAGTTAAACATTCAAAAGAAAAGATGGAATATAGGATACAAAATAAGTATTGGTCTGTATACTGAAAATGTTGTAGAAAGTTACGGTTAGTACTTAGTAGTCCCTCCATTCCTCTTTATAATCTCTTGTATTCTCCTTGGCGTGGATTTCACCAAAGATTGTGATTTCTACACTGTAATTTTATACCATTCCTCTAGTATAGAGTTCTTTAAATCCTTTATATTAGATATCTGATGATTGTCAATATTTTTGTCCAGTATACTCCACGAATTCTGTACTGGATTCATGTCTGGGGATTGCGGTGGAGTATTATACAACAACCATAGCCTCGCATCTAGAGCTGTGTGTTTTGGGTCATTATCTTGTGTGAAAATATAATCCTCAGAAAGATCCATATTATTCACAATTTTGGACAGATGTGTTTTAGGATGTTTATATAAACCTTATGGTTCATAATTACGTCAACAAAACACAAATCCCACACACCATTTGCACTCATGTAGCCCCAGACAAGTACTGAACCGCCTCCATGTTTAACTGAAGCTGTTATATTTTTTTCCTCAGGCTCACAATTATTTTTACTCGACACTATTGCTCGCCCTTTTGACTTAAAGAGCTCAAATTGACTGTCGTCAGTAAATACAACCTTCTTCCAGAAATCAAACCCATCCTATTTATGTTCTTTTGCAGAAGCAACTCGCTTCTTTCTGTAGATTTTACTGATGTATGGTTTTCTACGGGCTGTTCGTCCTCCATAAAGCACGTTTCTTATAGTTTGTGCTGAAATGGACTTTCCCGGACGTGAACGTCACCCTCTCTCATTTCTTGCAGGTTACATGGCCAGATTTCACCACGATTTACACCGACGGTTCTAAATCTGCTGATGGAGTAGGTTATGCATACGTCTGTCCTTCTGCTAATGCCCTGGCTCGATACCGCCTACCTATGGAGGCTTCCAGCTACACTGTGGAGGTTCTGGCCATTCGTGACGCTTTGCAATGTGGGATTTCTCAGGGCTTCCCCAAACTGCTGATCTTAACCGATGCGCAGAGTGTGCTGCAGAGACTCTCATCTCCCTGCTGGACGAGAGATATGCACTGTTTATCTTTACGAGATACTGACGTTGGTGAACAACGCTACCATAGCTGGACATCAAATTCACTTCCTTTGGATCAGAGGGCATGTCGGAATTCGATACAATAAAGTCGCCGATCGCCTGCCAAAAGAGGGACTCGCCCAAGGCACCTTCCAAGGCATCCAACTGCCCTACACGGATTTCTTCCCGGTCCTTCATCGTGACGCCTATTGTCGCTGGAATGACGCCTGGATTCGTTCGCAGTCCATCAAAGGCAAACACCACGCCGCCGTTTAGACGCATCTATCCACGACCCCTTGGTTCTCCAGCTTCAGGATTGCACGTCGACATCTCCCCTCCATCATTAGAATGCGACTTGGACATGGATGTTACCCTGCGCATCTACACCGACTACGTCTCATCGATTCCCCTGTATGTCCTGATGACCCAGGCGAAACCGCTGACCTCAATCATCTCCTGTTCAGTTGCTCTCGCTACCGAGCCCACCGTTCTTCCTTCCTCCGCCGCCTACTTCAGCAGTCTGTTCCTTTTCCCGCTAGCGTCAACACCATATTACAGTTATGCCACAAACCTGTATACCACGCTCTTCTACAATTTCTTAAAGAAAGTGATCTACAGATCTAGTCTCCTCCCATCCTCTTAAACTTCCTTACATTATTTTTCTTATTTTTCCCTACGATGGCCATATGGGATTTTACCGAAAGCCAAAAAATAAAAAAAAAAATGGACTTTCCTGTGTGTGTTTCAACTGCAATAGCAAGTTTTGGAGCTCTTGGTTTTAGATTTTTCTTGACTTCTCTAAGTAAATCTCGTTTCTCCATCTCGGATAGACTGCAGGACGACCGCTTCTTGATTGATTTTCGTCTGTTTTGTAAGTTTTGTTCTAATCAAACCGGCATATAATAGTAGTCACTGTACTGGTAGGTCTTCCAATGTTTTCTCCGATTTCTTGAATAGATTTTCCTTTTTTAAATAACCTGATGCAAATTTCTGTCTCTTCTTTGGTAGTTGCACGGTGTTTTCGACCCATATTACTTACATAGCAGTCAATGACTTTGAAAACAGAGATGGAACTGTCAGGATGAAACACAACTACATAAGAAAAGGGAAGGGGAGGTACCATACCTGGGATCTTGTTTACTAGACGTATACTTGTTTGACATCAAATGGGACATGATTTTAAATAACGTAGAGCTGTTCACTAATTACGCAATAAATGAACCCAAATTGTGTTTTATTTCTACATCTAGATATCAACAGAGATAAGGGAATAGTTATTGTTCGTTTCTTATCTATATTTTTCTGATTGTGCTTATTATATTCTATGTGCTATGACTAGACAAATACTTTTTGGAGTATCTGTATGGAACGTTAGCTGCACGGCTTTCCTGAACAGCGGCGTGTAAGATTGAACGCTGTATGTTCATTAAGAAATCTCGACAACACCCGTTACACCATATCACTTTAAAGTCGTAATTTTATCAACTGAGCTATAAAGGTCACCCGGTTTCTGAAAGCATGCAATGTTAATGTTGCTGAACGTTTTGTAGTTCCAGGTAGCTAATGGCGCATGCGCAAAGTAACGACCATATTTTTAATGGGCTATCATCTGCTCAGTGGTGAAATACAGCAGTCTGTCCCTAGTTGCTTTGAAATGTGTCTGCCAAGTTTGCTGATATGCGTATGATTTATGTCGAAGTAAGAACAGCTGCATAGATCTTTGCTCGACTTAGCAAGCTGTCCGCTGGTGTTTGCTGAAACTGCACAAATCTGATGGCTTCACAATCAAGATCAACTTTTTTCACGACATTGGAGGTAACTTTTTATTAGTAATTGTAAGGAATTTTCTTAAAAACAAATATGGGATAAAGACAATGTCTGTAACACTAATATGCATATACGAGGACTGTTCAATAAAGAATGATCATAATTTTTTTACGGTCATAATTGTTCGCACCAAAATTCAATCTTATTATATTCTGTTAGCTTAATGTGAAACAAACACGCCATAGTAGTTTCATTGTTGTACTCCTGGTTCTCGCCTGTGAGGACCTGGCAAGTTCAGACATGTTCGATATCGCCTACCGCTGTAATGGAGGTAACACGCGAGGAACAATATGCGGCTTTGAAATTCTGCTTTCGTCTCCACAAATCTTCAGTTGAGGCCTATACAATGTTACAGGAGGCCTATGGAGAGTTTGTTCTTCCCTACAGCACAGCTCGAAGGTGGTTTAAAATGTTTAAAGTGGGGAGACAATCAATTTCATAGGAAGGTGGACCCGGTGCTACAGTTACTGCTCTTACGGAAGAAAACGTCAACACTGCTGCTGCCATTGTGAGAGTTTCGACGAATTACCTTAAGATCACTTTCTGAAATACTGAACATTTCATTGCGTGCCACCCACACATTGGTGACAGAAACATTACACATGACATGTGTTTGTGCGCGATGGGTTCCAAGACTGTTGATTCCCGAACAAAAGAACATCCGCATGCAGGTCTGCATGCAGTTCATGTTAGAGGAAAATCCGGAGTTTCTTTAAACGTAATGACTGCTGATGAAACTTGGCTACATCATTTTGATCCTGAGAGCAAACAGCAAAGCTCAGTGTCGAAATCTCCTTCATCACCAACTCCCAAACAGAAAAAGTGGTTGCTTCTGCTGGGAAGGTTATGGTCATCTCATTCTTTGATATTCATGGAATGGTTTATCAGAATGTTGTACCTGCACACACATCAGTAACCGGACAAAACTACAGGGATGTCCTGAAAACATTGCAAGTCCATATCAGGCGCAAAAGACCACATTTCCATGAAGCAGGCTCGATGCTGCACCACGATAATACGCGGCCGCATATTGCCAATGTTGCTGCTGAATATCTTGCAAAAATCAACATAAAGTGCATCCCTCACCCTCCCTATAGTCCGGATATAGCCCCATGTGACTTCTTTCTATTCCCTAACTTGAAGAAACGCCTTCGTGGGAGGCATTATCCATCATCAGAAGCAGTGGTGAAGGCTGCGGAGGCGATTTTGAAGGATCTCTCAAAAATGGTTTCCAGCATGGCTTTGAAGACTGGCAGAAACGCTGGGACAAGTGCATCGCATTCAGGGGAGACTACTATTTTGAGAAGAACCATCAAAATTATGAATATGAGTAAAGGTACGTTGTCAAAAAAAAATGTGATCTTTCTTTATTGAACAGCCCTCGTAGTTATTCCTATGGCTACCTGAACTGATTCTACATCTAACTTGTAGAATTAACCAAATGTTAGATTGCTATTTTCATTGTAGAATGATACCATTTTAACGTGAAAACAGGCCGAATGTGAATCGAGTATAATCCATAGCAACTAAGGTGTCCACAGCAGTAGAGCAATTGGACGTCCTTACAAATAGGACGACAGGCATCTACACATCGCGCCCTTACACCTGACGACCTCGCCACACACCCTTGACGACAGCCTCCCCCCAAACACTGGGCAATTGCTTTGAGCAGAGGTGCCGCCCAGGGCTAACCGCGAAAGGGGAAGGCGTTTTTACCTCCACCCACAGTTCGCGCAGCTATGACGTAATGCCTTTACTCTTAGGCCCGGTTGCATAAAAGATAATCTAAGTTCAAGCACATGAAAACGATCTTCAGTCAAGCTGAACTTAGAATTTTGGTTGTATAAACATTGACCTCTTGATCTAAGATCAAACCTAACTGGTGAATTTTCTCCAGTTAACTTGATTGAACTTAGATCAGCAGAACTGCAGAATTTACACAATAGTCTCTGAGAAGAAATAAGTAGTGCAGCTTTAAATAAATAGTAAATAAAGCATTTTTGTGGTTACTTGCATAAATAAGTGGCCTCTTTATTTCACAAATGTATGTTAAAGATGCATTATATGTTTTCATAAGCTATACATTTGTATTATTTTCAGAATTCAGATTACTCTGATATATCGGATTAGAATTTTCAATTTGAAAAGTCGCCTCGTGTTTTCGTGTTGTCGTGTTTCCCTAATGCATGAAATGAAAAAGAAGCTTTCACGGGCGGATTCTGTTATTTGTCACAATAAAAAATACATTAATCTGAACTAAATTTGCATTTTGATGTATACCGTACTGTAATCGTACTCCACTGTTTTGGAATCACTAAGGACTTGGCAACTGTGAGGTTTGCTTTAAACCGCAAACATGTCTCATTCACAAACCCTGGCAAAAACATGTACAGTAGTTTCGCACCTTTATGTTCATAACAGAGGCGTGAAAATTCCCAGACTTGCTGTGTGAGAAAAGCGATGGAACCTGTTCGTATAATGCCGAAAGTATGGCAGCGGAATTAAAGAGCTATTAGGGTCTCCTCTAAGGCTTCGTCCCTGCTACGAGTAGTATTGCAGATAATACTTGATATTTAATGTTTCGAAAATGTGTACTTGGTTTTAAATAACATATTAGTTTGTTTGCCTTGAGTATTATTGACTGACATATTTTGAAATGCGTGAAAGCAACAAAGGGAATACAAACGCTCCTTCATGCTTGGCAGACTTCAGGCTAGCACTTCGTGTGGTCACGTGACAGGCTTCAACTTAGTCATTTGTTCAATAAGGCAAGCGAACATACGGAACGAAAGGTGTAATTGTAACCGAGCAGTGTGGAGACCCCCGGTTCGATACAGCAGTTGAGTTGTTTTCTATGAGATTATGTAGAAACAAAGGCATTGTTGTAAAATCACTCGGAACATATTCTGCGACGTGTGGGGCCTTTGTGTCCCAAACCTCAGAGATGGCAAACGTCTCAATTACTCAAAATAGGCTTTAGATTTTAATTTGCTGTCTTTAGGACCAGGTTCGTGCCTGTGCAATGCTACACTGACTCAGTGGCTAAAGAGCAACAAAGGTCGCTTACCTTTCGGTGTGTCAATGGGAAAAATAATTAAATGACTTATTTTTGGTTAAATAATATATGTGGGTTTTCTTAAAGAAAGTTGTCCCTATCTCCCATTGGATATGTGGCCCATACTTCACGGGGAGAATTTACCTGTTCCTATATGGTTCGGGCGGTTCGGAAGGAAGACGCTAGTTTTTTCAAATGCAAATTATATACAAATTATTGTCATGGAAGGTGGAGCCCGCTTCGGTAGCGTAGATGGTAGCGTGTCTGCGTCACGTTCAAGAGGACCCGAGTTTGAATCTCGGTCAGGGTGAGTTACCTGGATAAGGTTTTATGCCGGGTGTTCCCTTATCCTTAATAACGAATGTCGGGTAACTCTAAGCTCCGTGGACCCCTAACTCATCTTAGCATCATTTCATCCATTTCATCCATCGTCCAATATGACTGTCTAATCAACGTGGGTGCAGTTGCCTCACAAAGAAAGCTGACCCTACCGCCCACTAATGACCGTCGTAAATCTATCTCCACACTTCAGAAATGGAACACTGTCGTTGAGGACCAATAGCAACCCTGATTTTCTGGAAATGGCCGTCGCAAGTTTACTCCACATGGAGTCTCAGTTGCCAAAGTTCCAACTTCCAGTTGATCTGTTTCATTACGTGCAGAAATTCGTTGTGTGTCACGATGTGGAGACCGTGGGAGGGAAATGCAGTGGTAAATGTAAATTAAGTAGCAGATAACTTTCAGTCAAAGTGAAGACAATAGTGTGAATGAATTGGAAAGTGTTGCTGGGCCGAGTTATGTCAGTGGAGAAGCCTCAAAAAACAAAATTATAACGGGAACTCTTTCTAAGCAAATTCAAGCGTTTGTTTTGAACACATATAAATATGTGCTGAAAAATAATCTTGGTAAGGGAACATGCAATGAACCTGATAAATTATGGGTATTCACAGAAATACAGTAAGAAATATTGTGACGAAAGGAATACCAAAGACGCCGATCAAGTGTGAAAACAAAAGGAAACGTTTCTCTAAGTAGATAATTTCACATGCGATTTAATTCACCGAGAAATTTATAGATTCTATGCAAATGGGAGAGCGCCCACCATAGATAAATTGGAGCACATTTGCAAGAAATTTGTGATTTTCCTTATGAGCACTGCACTTTGCGCGGCTTCCTAAAGGAGCTGAGTTAGTAATGGACATAAGATAATCTATTTAGACGAAACCTCTTACGATACCCATGACGTATCGAGAAAGGTGACAACCTTGCAGAAAGGACTGGGAGAAGGGGGGCCGGTGTTGTAAAACGATTATAAGGGTTCATCAAAAGAGGCGGCCGAACTGCACACGCGTTAACTAAACAGGCTTTACTGAAGCTGGGGTTGACTAAAACAAGTTTGTGGTTAAGGGTACGATGGCTGCTTAGTTAAGTTGGTAAGGAAATTGGGTGTTCAAAGCTTATTAGAGATCTATATCTGAAAGCTGAATTTTTCGGTTCTAATCCGCATATTAAATTATTAATAAATGACCTCAGTGACGTACTGGGAGTAAGACATCATATTCCCTAAAGGTAGATTTTGAAGAGAATTATTCCTATCATACAATCATCACGTGAAAATCAATGGACCGCAAAAATACACCCATTGATACATTTTTCTTCCATATTGAAGTTCTTCAGACTTTGTCGTTTGATAAAAACAATCAAACATGTCAACATGTAGATACATCGATGAGGTTGTTACAGATTATTGTCAAATGCCCTTCCCAGTTGGAGCCCTTTATTTCCTCAGTGTGCAAGAATGTTATTTCAACCGATAGCTCTGTTTGACCATAACAAGCAGAGCAATCGAAGTATTTAGCAACTTGAAAACCAAGTAGACACTTCGAGTAAGCTAAGCCTCGATCCAAACATCCAGCGGATTGGAGGAACAGTTCGGATATTCTATATGACTTCCCTGTTGAGACTCTTAAAAATCCCTTTCTCATGTAATAGCACCTTTTATTTTATGGTACTACTCCTTCCTTTTATGAAAAAGGTTTGCTTCAGTAATTTTATGGTTCATTTTAGAGGGATTAAAGGCATTTTCCCATCAATATCGTCCTGGCAAGATCAAACATGGCTCAAAATACGGAGCAACAGGTGGTGTTTATGAAGATATTTTGTACATCGATTTACTCTGCCATTCTTCCCAGTTGTAACCCGCGATACCAGTGCTCTAAAATGCCTGGCAGATGTAGACAGAAGCCACCCTACAGGTTGACCTGCCGAAGCAGTTGAATAAAGCCAGCCGGAAGTGGAGGGTTCTACGCTTCCATGCGGAACATAAACAATGGTGTTGTCGGCTACGTCTGTGTGGTGGAATGGCTAGGAATCTTTCACTGATCAAGAGAGCAAATGAAAAAAAGTCTAGGAGGCAGTTATTTCACCTGAGCATATAGCGTATAGTATCCGCTGTAAACTAGACCAGCATTGAAATGGATAGAAAATTCAATTGAAATGTGGACACAAAGGGCCTTAGTGTTTAGCGGAGTGTACCAGCCCAGATGAATATTCAGCAAGCCATTGTAATGGTAATGTCCAATTTCCTGCTGCTACATCCGATTTACAGTTATTTATTGCGGAAGATACTCAAGGACTGTTGGTAAGCTCATATCTTAAGTATGTGCTTACTGTATGACTAATATTTTACATCCCTAACAATAAACGGGATAGCAATGGTTATTCGTTTTCTTATGATACTGGCTTTAACCAAACATAGTTATTCTTAGATCCTCATCTTATGGATGATAATGCATAGTGGGAGGCGGTAAAAGTTACTGCCGGTACCTCGAGATCCTTTATTCCACTTTAAATGCCTATGACGCTTCCTGTAAATTTCTCTTATTTCTTAGTTGCCTGATGGTTCAGTTGCTCCTTATTCTCAAGTTGAAAATACTGTTTCTGACCAAAACAGATATTGCTGTGTTCTGCAGTAGATGTCGCGGTGGACGGACCTAGGTACTCAATTCGATCAGTTCATATATTCTACCATGTGATGCGTCAAGTTCCTAGATTCATTACGTACTCTAATTTAAACATATTCCCGAGTGACACGAAAAATTCAATGCCACGGCCGGGATTTGAACCACGGATCTACTGATTTCCGTCCAGCCGCTCTTACCCATTGAGCTACCATGGCCAATTTGCCGTCGTGACATTAAATTCTCCATTTGACTCGTATATTTCCCCGGTAAACCACTAGGGGCTCTTGCATCTGAGATACACCGTTTGTGGCGACTTACTATTGTAAGTACTTGAGTCCCAGGCTTCATCATTTAACTCTTATTTTAGTTAATTGATGGAAATTAATCATTTCTTCACACTAGCCATATAGGCTAAGGTAACCTAACATATTTGCGCTCTGTTTTCTGATCTTGTTTCCTCTCCCTATAACATCTTCGTTCTTGGTTGGAGTCCTAGCTGACGGTTGCATTAAGAGATAATTATCATCAGCTTCGTTAACTTCACAATTTATTAAGTCACCATTTTAATTTCACCATTCGCATTACCTTCGTTAATTTACTCATTCTCGTTATTAACACAATATTTAGCCTCGGTCTAAAGAGAAACATCTTGTTTGGGTTACTAGCAACATAGAACTGATGTACAACTTGTATATTTTGCAACAATGCAATCCTGCCCAAGAAACCCACAAAACTCTTAGTGCTATTGTACTCACTAATTGCTTTGTACCGGAGGGTTGTGTAGTGGAATGGGTAAGCAAAGTTTAATTTTTTGGAAATAAGTTTGTTAAGAAATTGGACAACCTATATAGGTTTTTGCTACAGAAAGGGTGAAATGGTAGAACACTGCAGACATTGACTTTTGGTGGGAGTAGAAGCAGCACCGACATCAGTGGCATTTTCCCCTTGGAATAAGCAATAAAATTTCATAGGTGCATCTGTTGTTAACATATTGCTTGCAGACACCGGCAAAGGGCACGAGACATAGTCAAGGGCCCTTCCGCTGGGCAGCGACAGGTGGTGGCACAGCTGTGGGCAGCTTGCCAACCCAATTGTGTCTCAAGGATTCAAAGCGGATATGTAATCTTGCGTTCCAAGCTGATTTGGCTTCACAATGAAGGTATCTCTTCAAGGGAAACGACTGTTTTAACACAAATGTTGGGTAAAATGGAACTCCAATTGTAGGAACGTCTTACTTACCACTTGCCTCTCAAGTTGATGTTAAGCATGGCTTTAAAGAGGACGCAAAAATGCTTACCGCATTGCAGGAACAATTTGAATTGTGTTCCAGGACTTGAAATATTCATAAAACAATTTGATGTATCCCCTAGCCCATTCTAATTAAATGTTTATTCATTTCCTGCAAACTTATAATTAAAAACTATTGACCCTCAGTGTAACATAGAAGCTAAAGACAAATTTAACTACAGGGTGGACTTAGTGGGTTTTCGCTAGTCCATTCCTCGTTAGTTTTCGTCATATAGCTGAGATGTTGTCTGTTCGGTACTACTCATATGTGTGAACAACTCTTCTCAGTTTTGAAGTTACGAAAGTAAAGGAACCTCTCTGTTGAAGTTCTGGACGCATTTCATAGACTTTGATCCCAAAGCACAGGCTAGTCACAAGAATAGTTAGCATCAAGTGAAAAAAAAGTTTAATTAAATTAATTTTATTCTACTCTGATTGCTATGAGTTACTCATAAATTTTGATTATTTACGTCTTAAATTGTTCTGTTTTTATTACCTATTGTGTTCTCTGTTCTGAAATGTAATGTTGTTCCAGTTACGTTAGGTGTTGATCAGTTAAACGTCCCCGCTAGTCCCTCCCCTGACACCACAGTAATAACCATACTGCTGACCATAACTCCTCCCCGTATCGGTTGGTCTGCCTTGCGCAAGTGGGCGTGAGGCCGGCAATCCTGGCTCGCTTGCGGACTGTTACGCCATGGGTTACGTTACCTACTACTTTAACAACACTAAAGAAGCTTTTAAGACCCATTATAGCCTAGAAATCCACTACAACTTGCTTTGTGATGTTTACCTGTAAGTCTATGCATAAAATGCCAATGTAAATCAGTACTAAATATATAGGGGAGATGCGCCCAGTACCGCACATCTAAGGTTTTTTTCAAAATGCAGAGAACATACAATGGAGAACAAGTAGCGTGTTACTATTATCATGAAGCTAATAAGATACAGAAACAGCATTAGTAATGAACATTCATAAACGCGAGTCATGTTGACTGTTAAAAACTAAAGTAAATATTAGCGATAACTGCGCATCTCAAAAAGTGTTTCTCAGTACTGGACAGACGTAAATAATTACATATGTCTAAATAAAGGAAAAGGAACTGCATAATAAGTCACAAGATAATTATTCTTATCATAATTATTGTATTTTTGAGATAAAAACAGAACAGGTAACAAGATAATATATTTTTCTAAACCTTCTCTAGAGATGATCACAACAAAATAAAAATGTCTTAGAACTAATGAAATATTTTTTAACGCAGTGATCGCATCTATAAAACTCAGTGTTCTCTTGCCCTGTACATTCAATATGTGTCCACTAATTACACTGAACCCAAGCCTCGTCTGTGATTTCTAAGCAAATGATACACTCTGTTAGAACACTTCAATCGACACTGTTTTGGTTCCAAAATTTAATTTTCTTTTAGTCTACTAAGACTCTTCAATATTTCCAGTTTCTGTTGGCACAGAGTTAGAGCTAGGTTCTCTATTTATAGTTTTATTAATGTTAGTCTTGCGTCCCTTTGTTATTGGTTTGTTCTTCTGTTTTTGTGTCTTTTCCTGCAACATCAACTTGTACAGAGTCGATGTTAATGTTTCAGCAATATATATTGCTACTCCCAGGCTCATTGATCCTTCTATCACATTCTTTATTGCTTGTTTCATATTTTATTCTAACAATTTTCCTTTCATTTATGCTTCCATATTGACAGGAATGTCTATAAACTAAAACTAATCTAATGTCAGTACAAGCTCAGGGGATAAAAATATACCTTCACGTACGGTACTGGGAAAATTGCTATCGTACGGTACTGAGCAACTCACACGTACGTATATATAACGTCATTACACGGCCCGATTCTTTTAAACCGACACTGTATTTTGTGTTTGTGTAGTCTACTTAATACCAAATAATATGAGTACGAATTCTTCACCGGACAAGGCAGCAGCAATGTCAGCAAGTTATTAACAGCACAGCTACAGTTCACTACACGACTTCTCTGAACAATAACTTCTTTTCAACGGTCAAAGATAGGGGAAAACTTCCTGTTGTTAGCAAAGGTACTTGCTTGTCTAAATACACACCATGAGCTTCTACTGTCTATCGGCAACTACGAGATACTGACACCGTGCGGTACTGGGCGCATCTCCCCTAATCTTTTAGTGCAGCTAGTTTTAATGTAATACCATTTTATTTATACAAATATAACAATTTGTAACTTAAAACTGCACTTATCTTATCTTCACTTATGATACTTTTCTTATAAATTGTCCAAGATCGCGATTTCATGTAAAACTTTTACACATCTTGTACCTGGAAACAACAAAGCTGTCGCCATCCTTACCAACGCTAGATGTTAATATGTTCTTGTTAGTACTACCAAGATATGAAAATAAAACAAATTTAAAAACAGAATTGACTACCGGTATTTCAAAATTCATTATCCGATGTTGTTTTTTAAGCAAGTTTATGATGATAGGCTCCAAAATCTCGTCACGTGCTATTTCTGTCCAAAAGCAGTGTTCTTATAGTTTATCTGCATGTCTTGTGCAATCTTGTCAATTTCTTGGTGAATAAGTCATTCAGCCTCAGTCAGTTCAAAGTATTATTTCTGTTTACAACATAATTTGAGCCCACATTAACTCAATTGGATTGTTCTTGCAGTGGTAAGGGGGAAGGAGGTTCATAATACCTCATGTCTCATTTCAATTGCAAGCTGATTCAGCTGATACACTTTCCCTGGTTTTTAAACGGAAGAACAACTGAATAATACTGCTTTGAACTTTCTAGAGTAAATAGAGATTACGTACGATTCATAAACATAGTGTGACAAGTCACGTTCTGCCGATGCACCATTCTAAAAGTCAGCAGGAAGTGTATTGTTTGTTCTCGCTCGAATTTAACAAACACATTGGCTTATTCAAAGTAATTCTTTAATCACGTCATGCCAAACGTTTACGTTTCAGTTCTGAGTAATTACAAATATATGTTCACGCATGTATGCCAACCAATAATGATATCCATCACAATGCTTACGTCGCGATGCATTGTTATAATACAATAGTGCTTTATTTCTTTGTATTAGGAAAACTATTTGAGCTAAAATATGGGGTTTATGCAGTTATGTTAAGATTACATTACTCTCTACATTCCTCATGGATCAGTTTTTGCAAAATCGAATTTTTGTCTTAGCGCAAATAGTATTTATTAGAGATTGATTAGTTTGTCGCTCGTCACACACCACTTGGGGAAATGCCATACGACAACACCGCAGGACTCCGATTGGTTGCTCGTCTAGTAGGGCTCAAGGATAAACATAATCCCGTTTGAAACAGATAATAGTTGTCTATCCTTGTTAGGTTCATCTTTGTGTGAGACTTCTTTATTTCTTCAGGACGTAGCTTAAGTACTCAAGACTACATCCGCGGCTGTTGCTCTTGTGGTGTCGCAGTTCTGCACAATCAGGTTGTCGATGTATGCGACATGGATGCAATTATTGAAGGAAACAAATACAAGCAGCAGGGTCTTTCTTGGAAATCAGGAGCGCATCTTCTCTCAAAACAATAGAGCCTTGCTTGGTTCGCACGTTAAAATTGAGGATGAGAAAAAGAAGTTTGCGTGAGAATTTGCAACAAAGGCAGGAAGTCATGCCTTTCCAGCCATGTTACAAATTACACTGTTCCTGTTAGCCTGGAATATACTACTTAAAACAGTTATTGGATATGCAGGAACATTCTAAAATGCAGAGGATTTAATATCTCGAAAAGGAACATTGCCCGAAACAACACAAAGGTCACGTCAGTATGACCTCTATCGATCACTAATGCTTCTACTACAGTACATAATACTACTGACAACTAATTCGTCGTGACAATAGGCACACTTAAAGCGTCAGTGTTTAGACATTTCCCCTACGCTGAAGTTTTAGAAATCTTTATGTATGTATTTGTTGACGTAGCCAGCTTTCATTTTAAAAGTATTGTCTACCTGAAAGAAGAAAGCGCATTCATTTATTTTGCCTGTAAAAATCCTACAAAAATTTCTTCTCTGCCTCTATTTTTCATTTTTTTTATTATTGTTTTTCTAGTTTGTTGGTTTTTGCTCGTACGGAACTCAGTTTACTCAAAATTCAAAAAGTTGCTGAAGTTTGATTAAGTCTATAGATCCTACAACAGTGTCTTTCAGTGATTTTTCTTGCTGCATTGGAGATATTTTAGAATAAATCGCTTGCGGCTTGCATAGCTAGTTTTCGTTTCCAGACAATCATTTTTGTTAAATATAAGGCACAAGACGTAAGCCATGGCATAGCAGCCCGAAGTGGGCCTGAGTCTGCCAACCAGATTGCCGGCCTCACGCCCACTTACACAAGGCAGAGGTGGGATCATCCAACCGATAAGAGGAGGAGATGTGGTCAGTATCTCGGCATCCCCCAGCCGGAAAGTTGGCTTTCTAGAGCAGGGTTCGCTACCTATCGTAGCATCCTCAGTTTCCTCACGATGCTGAGTGGGCACCGGTCTTATAACCGGGACTTAAATCCGCACCCCCTCTCCGAGGGGTGGGATCGATCCCGGGCGCAGAGAACCAAAGCTCAGTACGCCACGGCGCATGACTAAATATAAGGAATGCATGTTACAAATTAAGACTTGATGATTGTTTTGTGGCCCGCCTCGGTAGCGTAGATGGTAGCGTGTCTGCCCTCAGGTTCAAGAGGTCCCGAGTTGGAATCTCGGTCAGGGTGAGTTATCTGGATAAGGTTTTTTCAGGGTTTTCCCTGATGAATGTCGGATAACTCGAAGTTTTTAGTGGGAAGTCGCTGGTGTAGCAAGGCTAAAAACTACTCATTCGTCAGTAAGGTAATAGATGGCAGTCTAGATTTTTTTAATGTGTTTTAACTTTCGAATTGTTCTGGATATGCTTTTTTTTTGTGTAATTTCCGTCCTCTAACGTTAAGTCATATCGGACGATGAATGAAATGGGTGAATTGATGCTCAAATGAGTCCAAGGTCCATGGTACTTAGAGTTACCCGACATTCGTCTATCAAGATAAGGGAAAACCCCGGAAAAGACCTTAACCAGGTAACTCGCCCTAACCGAGATTCGAACTCGGGGCCAGACACGCTACTGTCTACGCTACCGAGGCGGGCTTTGGATCGGCTAGCCGGCCCCCGTAGCTATGGTCGTTAGAGCGTATGTTTCTAGCGTCCCGCGGCGTAGAGGGTCGCGGGTTCGAGTCCCGCCTTGGGCATGGCTGTTTGTGTATAGTGTATATGTGTGAAACTACAGAAATCATAGGAAAATAAACAGAAAGAATAAAAAACGGTTAAATAAGGAAAAGAAGAATATATCTATATACATAGATATATATATATATATTGTACTATAAAATAAAAAGAATATATACTTTAATACGTTTTTCACTCAATTTGTAGACTGCTTTATTTAGTAATGTGTAAAGCATGGTCCATTTTCAGACTTGTTGTTCAGAAAGGCAATTCAAATAAACAAGAATCACGAAATACCACGCCATTTATTAACTCCGAAAGTATTCATTTTTGCTGCGGCAAGGTAAAAAGCGTAGTTTAGGAGTTTTTTTATTCTGGCTGAAACTACGTTTACCTAAAGCTTACAATACAACAGTTTTCCTTCGCTATGTTATTAATGTAACAACTTTTAAAGCACACAAAACAATGAGATATATTGATACGTATCTATAAGATACGCTGAAGATCCGCCCGCGTTGTGAGGTTACGAAAGCTGTGACCTCTTTCACTTTAGAACAAGAAAAGCACTGGCGCTGATAATGTGAAAGTACTTCCTGGTGGGTTGAGTCTCCACAAGACCGAACGGTTACGAAATTGCCCAAAACTGAAGCTTTATTTGTTATTATTAGGGGTGGTGATTTTTCGCAAATACGATATAGTGCCACAAAGTGCGAAATTATTAGCAATTCGTGAAGCAGTGAAATGGTGCAACAACTTACAATGTACCGCTTGCCTTTACAGTGACTCACAGGCAACAATTGCAGCTTTGAAAGATACAAAAAACAGCAGTTCTATTGCAGCTGAAATAAATCCATTAAGTGGTTATCATCTGTGTATTTCATGGGTCAGAGGGCACGTGGGGATTGCGGGAAATGAACGTGCAGATGAGCTGCGACTTCAGATCTTCCAGAAATTTACACTCTATGCCCTATTTCTTATGTGAGGCAAACATTAAATGAGATTATCATGGACGACTGGAATGAATGCTGGTTAAAAAGTGATTGTGGTGCTTTGACTAAGGATTTATACTTCCCAACGGTTTCTGACAGACATAAATGTAAATTCCTTAATCCTATGTTCTCATTCAAATCTTAACTGGACATGGCAACTTTTCAGCTTACTTATTTCGATTCAAAATCAAATCTACATCTGATTGTATTTGTGGAAATCATCTTCAAGATTTCCCTCACATTTTATTTGATTGCCACTTTTTCTGTTTTGAAAGATACGAATTTGAATTATTGCTTCAATCCTAAAGTTACACTTTTTCAAAATCCCTTACACATATTCTGATGAATTACAAAACTTATCGATATTTCATGGCTTTCTTAAACAAAATATTTCTTAAGCTAAATGATTCATCTTGATGTTTACTGTTTGTCAGCTTGATATTGAATTTTGTTATGTTTTTGTAAATTGTATTATATTCATAAATTCGTAAACTATATTCCTAATATACCTTTGGGTAAAATAGGAATAAAAAATAGGGTAATAAATGAATAAATAAATAAGCGCGAAATTGACTCAAGTAATTATTATTTTCAATGTCTTTTCTTCTGGAAACTTTAACTGAAGAGTCTGTTGAACCTTTGCATGTTTAGAAAGTTATAAACAAAGTGACCACTCTTCTGAAATGTGTAAAACAACCCTTCCCGCTAAATTAGCTTATAGTTCCACCATTGCCCGCCATTGCTCTGCAATGCATTTGGGGTCCTACCAACAGCGTAGATGCTGAAAGATATTGCATTAAATATAATTTGATTGTGAGTGACAGGAGGACTCAAATGACAGAACAGAATGTTGAAATATGTTCACCGCTTTCATTCAGCAGCGTTACTGAATCATAAACTCGTGAGTAGGGGTAGTGATATTTAGTATTTTGAAATTAGAAATTTAGCGTTTTGATTTTTACATTTAGCATTTTGTAGCATTTATACATTTCCAAGGACGCACTACGAAAGGGTAGAGCCAAACTGAAAATTTCAAAATTCTGGACGGAGACCAGAAAATCCGTGGTTCAAATCTCGGCTATAGCACTGAATTTTTCAGTCTGGCTCTACCCTTTAATATTAATGTTATTTATAAGAGATTTAAAACGCATGTATGGAGGGCTATTTATGACAATGAGTTAAAAGTGCATAAAATTTCAATTTATTTTACATTAATATAGGTTAAGCAATACACAGAAATATAGCATACATGAAACAAAAAGGATAAATCCGTACTGAAGTAAAATTAGCACAATAACAAGAAATTTCACAAAATTGGGCAATATCACAGCTCATTTCTGAAAAAAAAAAAAAATCGTGAATCTTCAGTAATTTAAGAAGCACTGACAGACCTTGTCACGTGAATTCTCTGTAGCGTGTGGAGTAAAGTTTATTTATTTTTGTTTCTTTGTGGTGCCTTTAAATGCAACTAAGTATATTTAAATAGCACTAGCAATAACGTTTTACTTAGATTAGTCGAGGGCTGTTCAATAAAGCACGATCCTTATTTTTTACGGTCATAATTTTTTGCACTAAAATTCAATCTTATTATATTCTGTTAGCTTAATGTGAAACAAACACCCGTAGTAGTTTCATTGTTGGTACTCCTGGTCCCCACCTGTGAGAACCAGTTAATTTCAGACATGTCCACTATCGCCTACCGCTTCGATGGAGGTAACACGCGAGGAACAACATGCGGCTTTGAAATTCTGCTTTCGTCTCAACAAATCTTCAGTTGAGGTCTATACAATGTTACAGGAGGCCTATGGAGAGTCTGTTCTTCCCTACAGCACAGCTCGAAGGCGGTTTTAAATGTTTAAAGAGTGGAGACAATCAATTTTAAAGGAAGGTGGACCCGGTGCCCTAGTTACTGCTCTTACGAAAGAAAACATCAACACTGCTGCTGCCATTGTTAGAGAGGATCGACGAATTTCCTTAAGATCACTTTCTGATATACTGAACATTTCATTGTGTGCCATCCACACGTTGGTGACAGAAACATTACAAATGAGACGTGTTTGTGCGCGATGGGTTCCAAGACTGTTGATTCCCGAACAAAAGGACATTCGCAGGCAGGTCTGCATGCAGTTGAAGTTGATGTTAGGGGAAGATCCGGAGTTTCTTTCAAACGTAATCACTGCTGATGAAACTTGGCTACATCATTTAATCCTGGGAGCAAACAGCAAAGCTCAGTGTGGAAATCTCCTTCATCACTAACCCCCAAAAAAGCAAAAGTGGTTGCTTCTGCTGGGAAGGTTATGGTCATCTCATTCTTTGATATTCATGGAATGGTTTGTCAGCATGTTGTACCTGCACACACATCAGTAACTGGACAATACGACAGGGATGTCCTGAAAACATTGCAAGTCCATATCAGGCGCAAAAGACCACATTTCCATGAAGCAGACAGGATGTTGCACCACGATAATACGCGGCCGCATATTACCAATGTTGTTGCTGAATATCTTGCATCCCTCACCCACCCTACAGTCGGATTTAGCCCCATGTGACTTTTTTCTTCTCCCTAACTTGTAGAAACGCCTTCGTGGGAGGCATTATCCATCATCAGAAGCAGTGGTGAAGGCTGCGGAGGCGATTTTGAAGGATCTCTCAAAAATAGTTTCCAGCATATCTTTGAAGACTGGCAGAAACGCTGGGACAAGTGCATCGCATTCAGGGGAGACTATTTTGAGAAGGACCATCAAAATTATGAGGATGAGTAAAGATACGTTGTCAAAAAAAATTGTGATGATTCTTTATTGAACAGCCCTCGTATATAGCGGCGACAAAAGGAAATTGTGAAGTTTTGGATTATTAGCAATTGTGTGTGTGTGTGTGTGTGTGTGTGTGTGTGTGTGTGTGTGTGTGTGTGTGTGTGTGTAGTGTTTAACGCCCGCTTTTACTACATTTGGCACCGCAGGCGATGACACTGATGATACATGAGATGAAGATGGAGCACCGGTGGAATGAGATAGCGGGAGAAACCGGAGACCGCGGAGAAAACGCGCTCCAGCGCCGTGTTGTCCACAATAAATCTCACTTTGCGGTCGCCTGGGCTCGAACCCGGGCCGCCTTGGTGAGAGCCAAGCGGTCTAACCACTGAGCCACGGCGCGGCCTAAAAAAAGTGTGTGATTTGCATACTTTCTCCATGTTCACGCGATGTGGGCCACCGCTAGGAAAAATTAGAACATCTGAGTGGAGAGGGAAAACAGGAATATATTTGCTTATAGAGTGAGCAGTCTTCCAATGCAAGGAGGGCCTACGTGTGACTGTACAATAGAAAGAGTACTAAAGCGTAACTTTTTTTCGTTGTTACTGTTCTCTCTTATTTTAATGAAAAGGATTAATTGGAGCTTTCTTCGCTTTGAAAGTCACGTCTCGCCACTAATGTTTTGCAAACTTTACAACATCAAATACGGAACTGGACTGACTGCTGACGAAGCGGAAGAAAATACACAGTTGCTTCTCACCCTACTAATGATGGTTGCCTTTTTATTTGTAAATACTCATTATTTCTGGGCTCCATGTTATGAAAAAATTTATAAGATTTTAAATGAAGAGGGAATGGCCTGAGCTCTTACGTTGACAAAGAGTCGCCCATAAGCAGCAATGGAAGAACACGAGTGTTAAAATGATAATTTTTTATTAGGAACAAATTGTGTAAATATAATAAGTTCCTAGCGCTGCCTTAATAATGTATAACATTGAATAATGGGCATTTGGTGATCAGATGTGGGATCTGGACTGAAAATCTAGTAACATAAAACATAGATTATGTGTTAAATCACAAAACAATGCTAGTTTTGGTACATCATTTATATAGATAGAGTGATGAATAAGCTCTCAGCTTTTACCCATAAAAGGGCATTAAAACTTAACGTATCCAAATGTGAGTGTGTTTTTTGGCGAATGTGTTTTGAAAACCCTGTATTTCTGTGGGCTGTACCGTGATGAACTTCCAAGAAGCTGAGAAGCCATTATTAAGAGTGGCGAGGCGTGACTTTCAAAGCGAGGGAAGCTCCAAATAACAATTTTCATTAAAATAAGAGAGAATGAGTCAAAGACTCTTCTGTACACTTTCTCTTGTATAGTCACGGGTAGGCCCTTCTTGCATTCCAAGACTGCTCACACTACAGGCAGACATATTCAAACAAGGGCTGTTCAGTAAAGAATGATCACAATTTTTTTTGACAACGTACCTTTACTCTTCTTCATAATTTTGATGATTCTTCTCAAAATAGTCTCCCCTGAATGCGATGCACTTGTCCCAGCGTTTCTGCCAGTCTTCAAAGACATGCTGGAAACCATTTTTGAGTGATCCTTCAAAATCGCCTCCGCAGCCTTCACCACTGCTTCTGATGATGGATAATGCCTCCTACGAAGGCGTTTCTTCAAGTTAGGGAAAAGAAAAAAGTCACATTGGGCTAAATCCGGACTATAGGGAGGGTGAGGGATGCACTTCACGTTGATTTTTGCAAGATATTTAGCAACAACATTGGCAATATGCGGCTGCGCATTATCGTGGTGCAGCATTCAGCCTGCTTCACGGAAATGTGGTCTTTTGTGCCTGATATGGACTTGCAATGTTTTCAGAACATCCCTGTAGTATTGTCTAGTTACTGATGTGTGTGCAGGTAAAACATGCTTTTTTTTTGTAATTTACGTCCTCCAACGTCAAGTCTTATCGGACAATGAATGAAATGGGTGAAATGATGCTCAAATGAGCCCGGGGTCCATAGAGCTTAGTTAGGCGACATGAGTCTTTAAGGATATGGGAAAACCCCGAAAAAAACCTTACCCAGGTAACTCGCCCTGACCGAGATTCGAACTCAGGACCTCTTGAACGTGAAGCAGACACGCTACCATCTACGCTACCGAGGCGGGCATACACCATGCTGATAAATCATTCCATGAATATCAAAGAATGAGATGACCATAACTTTCCCAGCAGAAGCAACCACTTTTGCTTTTTGGGGGGTTGGTGATGAAGGAGATTTCCACACTGAGCTTTGCTGTTTGCTCTCAGGATCAAAATGATGTAGCCAAGTTTCATCAGCAGTGATTACGTTTGCAAGAAACTCCGGATCTTCCTCTAACATCAACTTTAGCTGCATGCGAATGTCCTTTTGTTTGGGAATCAACAGTCTTGGAACCCATCGCACACAAACACGTCTCATGTGTATTGTTTCTGTCACCAACGTGTGGGTGGCACATAATGAAATGTTCAGTATTTCAGAAAGTGATCTTAAAGGAATTCGTCGATCCTCTCTCACAATGGCAGCAGCAGTGTTGATGTTTTCTTACGTAAGAGCAGTAACTGGATAACTGGGTCCACCTTCCTTTGAAATTGATTGTCTCCCCTCTTTAAACATTTTAAACCATCTTCGAGCTGTGCTATAAGGAAGAACAGACTCTCCATAAGCCTCCTGTAACATTGTATAGGCCTCAACTGAAGATTTGCTGAGACCAAAGCAGAATTTCAAAGCTGCATATTGTTCCTCGCGTGTTACCTCCATTGCAACGGTAGGCGATACTGAATATGTCTGAACTTACCTGTTTCTCACAGGCGGGAACCAGGAGTACCAACAGTGATGCTACTACGGCGCGTTTTTTTTTTCACATTAAGCTAACATAATATAATAATATTGAATTTTAGTGCGAAAAATTATAACGGTAAAAGGATTATGATCATTATTTATTGAACAGTCCTCTTATTTGTATGCAGGCTATTATTTACTTCTCCCACTTGTATCAGATATAGGCTCAGAAAATTGGTGTGTTTGAGTAAAAGAATGTTTGACTGTATGTTAGCATAGCAGTTAAGGTGAACTTTGTCATCTTTGTCACAATATCCAACATTAGCCAATCAGAGACCTCAGAATATCTTCCCCATGTGGAGTAAATGGTGTGGTAGGAGCAGGTTTTACTCTATTATAAAATGGACCATATCCTTATCTTCATCTGCTAATCGAGATGTTAATTTCAAACATTAGCTCACCGTCCGTGCGGATGTGAGCTCGTGGTTCGTTAGCTTTGGAGTGCTCGTTTGTAGATACAAGTAAATGTTGACGTAAATGCTGCATACCTGATCAGAGCACGTCCGTTGACAACGTAATGAAGACAAGAAGAGGAGGTTAACCCTGACAGTTACGATTCTTTGGTAAGTGAAATTTGTATTAAAATGTTAGACAACACATGCATTATTATCATCTAATTTATAATAACTATGTTGAAGGTTGTTGTCATACAAGTTTTTATTGTAGATTTATAAGCCACAGCAGAAGATACAGAAAGGAGCTCATTGATACTGCAGTTCTGAACCAATCAAGTTTAAAAAGAAAGGTTAGTTTTAGTATTAAGTATCCAGGCATGTGAACATTTACAGTTCATTTGGTTTATCTTGAGATATTGGAACTAGAGAGAGAGAGAGAGAGAGAGAGAGAGAGAGAGAGAGAGAGAGAGAGAGAGAGAGAGAGAGAGAGAGAGAGAGAGAGAGAGAGAGAGAGAGAGAGATCTATTTCCCGCTCTGTAACGTTCCGATTGACTGCGCGTGATTATCCTCGTCGTCGTGCAGTTGACGGACTGAGGGACAGCCCGTAGGTGTGATACTCGTGTATCTGTCCTAAAAAGGATTTAACTATGTAATGACAGGAATAAGGGGGGGGGATACATGGTGACGGGTAAGATTTGGGTGGGGGAGAAAAGAGGACTGTCCAGCAACGCAAAGAAAGTCCCTGATAGTAATGTGTGAGCCAGTGCCACCCTTACACAGTGGAATAAGGACAGCGAAAACGCATGCTACACAAGGAGTACAACTTTTAAAAAGCATGCGCCCTATTCACTTTGTGCACTAAAGCCGAGAAGATTTATTCACAAAAGTAGAAGCCATCAGAATGTTTTTGAATGGTCTGTAACTGTACTGGCATGGGGTGTCATAAATCTATCCAGGGAGGGTGTGGGGAACCTTCTTCAACTCCCCCTCCGTCTCAGGCCCCGGAGACTTTCTCTCCTGTGGAATATTGTAGCTTAAGCTCCTCAACGGCTGAGGATCCAGGTGCAACGATTCATTGTGCACCACCGATGGGGATTAAATTTAGAAAAACATAACTTTGATTTTCCAGACTAGTTCCTGGGTTGTTTAATTTTGAGGTTGGTAGATGTACCTTAGGGTTACCAGTAGTGCCCGCAAGCCATGCAGGGGAGCCGGCACTATCACTGCAGCTATCACTGGGACGATAATCCCCAAGAGACCTAACTAGGGCGCTCTGGTGTAATGGTAAACGATCGTAAAATTTGGTGGCCCGACGCCTAATTTCATCCTCCACGTAACGGAGGGATGAGGCTTCGTGAAGGTATATCACGGGAAAGCTACTAACGACAGAATAGATGACCCGAAGGCACTCGCTGAAGTACTAACAGGTTGGAGTCTGCAGCCATGCCCCAGACTTCACAAGAATAGAGCATTTGAGGGAGCACTAAAGCCTGCAAAAGGCGCAACTTTAGGGGTATCGGCATACCGGAATGCATCACCGGGTATAATGAAGCCGAGGCTCCACATGCCCGATGAGACAAGCCCCGAATATGCTCCCGGAAAGTTAGACCCTTATCCAGCGTCACTCCCAAGTACTCAATGGAGTTCGCCCAACTTCTCCTACGCCCAGAATATGTAAATGTAGGGTGGTTGGCGGGACCGCATGATTATATTGTAGCTATCCCTTTAATACTTACAAGCGTAGCGCTTTAAAGACTGCTGGTAGATACGCCATCCGTTGGGGGTTTCTTGGAGAGCCTGTTAATGTCCCCATGTCCCTAGCTGAATTACATCCGCAGTCTTCAAAGTCATCGTACGATTCAGAGTCACATTCTTCTAAATTTATTATGAAACTGTCCAACATATCACCAATTAATCCCAGTACATTTCTTCTACCGCCTTCACATGTTCACCGGCAGCCTTCTAATTTTCTGTAGGAGCTTTTAATGCTGCATTACGGAAGATCCCACTTACACATCATTCTTTGAATGTCGCTTTATGTTTCATCGCATCTGCTTTGATTTGTGCCCATATTAGCTGGAAAACATTCATATCACAATGATGCCCAGGTAAGGTATGTCCATGTAATTCAGCTATGTAGTCTATTCCATACTATTTGAACTTTCATATCGTACAACATCGGTTTCGATGCCATATTTCTTTTATTACTATATTTCACAGGCAATATAAAGCACTGTTTGTAAATAAACAAGCCTTGCAGTGGTTGGAGCACCTGTCGAGACTAGGCAGTCGCGGATAGCAGTGGCAATGTGTTTACCAAATCTGTCACTCCTCCTTTGTCACAGGGAGGGGTAGCCCTAAGTAGGTCATGTTTCTGTTAAACCAGATGAACCTTAGTACCTACTTGGGATAACTACACTTGCATTTATGTATGCAACTTCCTCACTGTTGCTGCCTTTTCATTAATAGCAGTACCCGATTTCATAAAATAAACACTGGATACAAATAGGACATGTTTTACCAAACATTCAGGTTATACAGACAGTCCTGTTATCGTTAGGGTGTGGACCGCGTGCTACAGTGCCTACAGCTTTGTCAATTTCCTCTTGTCAACATGGGATTACTGGCAGTTTTGGGTTTGTTGTCACACAAGACGCATTACTTTGGAAAGCACACCCCAGAATTACAAACCAATCTTACCGTCTGTTACACCGTGAGTTAAAATTATAGAAGTCGAATATGCACGTGGTCCAAACTGCGATGATATGAAACACTTCATGCAGTCAAATGGTGCACAGTAGCACGTTTCTGAAGTGACCCTGATTAGGATTAGGATTTCATTACGGAGGGGATTCGGTACATAGGCCACCATGCTGGGTCCATTGTTCCTGTACCCCCAAGTGGGGCACCCCAGGGAGGAAGGGCGAGGCGAAGGAGACAGAGGGTGGTCGTCCCAAGGAGCCACGACAGTACAGAGGGCAAGGTCGGTACAGTTTACTTGGATAGAGACTTCCAGGACAACGGACATTTGTACAACGAGGTCTACCCGAAAGTCCGAAGACCCCGGCCTCTATCAACCCGGGAGCGATGGAAAATTCCGGAGGTATTTCCTTGAGTCTAAAAAGTCCCCCCCCCCATCTCAAGACGGGTGGAAGTGGATACGCCACTTACGCGCGCCAACCCTGCAGGGAAGACTACCGAAAACCTCGTTAGGGCCGCCTGGTGATCTAGGTACCTTCTACTAGCTCTGCAGGCTAGTACCCGGGACTTATGAGGCAACCCTCTACCCCCACGCTCCCCTACTGCGGGACGGCAACGAGCCCAGCAGCCGAGTCCTAATGTCCCTCGCAGGCGATCCGAGCCCCAGAGGTATCTGGCTGGCAGTCCCGAAATGGTCCCAGCAGAGGAGCGGAGACCGGCAACCGACCTACAGGAGGAGGAAGTAGTTTTCCTCAGAGCATATCATCCTGCCATGCACCGCCGAGACACCCGCCGACACTTCTACCCTGAAAGAGACCACCAGATGAGAGATAATGGAGGTGAGGTGGAGGTACACGGTAGATGTAATTAGCCTAACCAGCATTCGCCTAGCGACCCGGGAAAACCCCGAAAAACCCCATGTGTCAGGTAGGTCGGCCACGGGAATCAAACCCGGGCCATCCCACTCGTTGAAGAGACCCTGAAGAAAAGGCATGCTGCTGTGTCAATATGTGACACACTCAGCAGCATATTGCCATAGGTTTGCTCTGACTGCACAGAGAAACGAATGGGTCATATAGAGGTCATGTTTAGGTCATGTAGGGTCTAGAGATAATCCTAATTGGTTTGCGTAACAGGAAGACGTGCATGATCTCCCTACTTAAAGCCTAAGTAATTCCTATTGTCACAATCCCCCCCCCCCGTTCACTGCTATTCTCCATCCTCCTTTTTTTTTTTTTTTTTTTTTTAAACAGAAGGGAGCAATTCCAAAATAGTAAAGAAAGAAAACACATTTTGTACAAATTAGGCATCTGCTTAAACTGCAAGGGGTTTGGTGTATTTTGGAACACTGTAATAAACAGGCGTAGGAACAGTTAGAGCGAGGATAACGCAGGCCAGGAACAGGTAAAAACCGGTCCGGGTGTTGTCCTCAAACGGTACAGGGGTGGTTTGTTTTCTGCAACCTCCCTGCCTAAAGAGAAAACTAATTAATGGCACCTCCCAGTAATTCAAAATGGGGCACAGACTAAATTGAAGGAGTGCCAACGTTACAGCCTCAATTACTAGTTTCTAGCGAGTCAGAGTCATTGCCCAGCGCTGAGTGTTGCTGCAGATTTACTGAAAATTTGTACAAATTACAATTATGGAACACTTACGTAAGCACTAACAGTACCAACCGAGCGGAATGGCCCGCATTCAGGAGGTCTGCGTTCGATTCCCGTGGCCGGCCTACCTGACTCATGGTTTTTTTTTTCGATGTTTTCCCGGGTCGCCAGGTGAATGCAGGTTAGGTTAATTACAGGTTAATTACAGCTTCTCCAAACCCCACCCCTGCGTCCCATCGGACGCGCCGTTGCTCAGTGGTTAGATCGCTTGGCTTTCACCAAGGCGACCCGGGTTCGATCCCAGCCGACCGCAAAGTGAGATTGGTTGTGCAAAACACGGCGCTGGGGCGGGTTTTCTCCGGGACCTCCGGTTTCCCCCGCCATCTCATTCCACCGGTGCTCCATCTTCATCTCATGTACCATCAGTGTCATCGCCTGCGTTGCCGTATGTAGTAAAAGCGGGCGTTAAACTCTACACATTTGACATTTCCTGCGTCCCATTCCCCGGAGACTTTCTTTCCTGTGGTATACGTACATTGTGGTTAATATACATCTGAAAACAAATACATCACTTTCGACGTGATTGCATATATTATAGTTCCATTGTTTCTTTGACAGCTACAATGCCTACTCCAACTAGATAACTGCATTAATCGAATGTGTTCATTACATTAATGAAAAGTATCACAATCCTTTCTTTTATTCTAAAAATAGCAAACGTTTTCCTGTTGATATGTTCTTTTATGCCTAAGCGTTTTCTGTTCAGCGTAGTGCTTTGTTTTGAAGAATTAAATAAAACGATCAACAGCACGTGGTAATATAGCTTCTTGCTTCTTTCACTAGTTTCGCCACTCTTGTGTTTACCACCTCGCCCAAAACAAATGCAAGGTGCTATGTGAGGTTTGCATGGTGCGTACGTCTCTCCAAGCCGACCCTCTCGCTTCACACTCCTGCTCCTGGAGGTTTCCAGACGCCTTTGCGCCCAAAGAAGGAAGAAACACAAAGATAAATATTTATTTGATCACATTAGTTTATTTTTCGTCAGGAATAATGAGCAACACAGTCTGGCCATCCTAAAGCGTTACGTGTTCTTCAATATATGCGTGACGTCATGAAATCTCGCGGCTATGAGTCCATACATCGGATTCACGTTCAAATTTTGGATGGATTTAACAGAGATCTTAAAGTTTTGCAACTGTCAAAGGACTTAACGTTAATATTATGTGTCGTATTGGTCCTTATGATACAAATAACCTGTTCCAAATTTGAACAAGTTTAAAACCAGCTACTTTTTGGGACAGATAACAGAATATTCTAAATATTTGTCTGAAAATCGTAGGAAACTTGCTTTATTATCTCTTAATAAATCTATATTCCTTTCTCTTTGTTGACCCTAACAGATGCTGCAATCTTACGGATTACTTGATCGAATGTAGTTTCTAAAAGCTTTACCGAACCCAGTAATTTTCAGGAGTACGTAAATTGTTGGAACAGTATACTAGATAATAAGAAATAACACTTTATTGAAATATTTCGCTCAAATTTGTTTGTTGACAGATGTCGTGAATTTCATGTGAAGGTGTTGCCACAGTAACACATTGCACCATCAAACTAAGTTTCACTTCATTAATAGATCAAATGTCCGGTAGAGTGTGAAATATCATTAAAAATTTAAATGAGATCTTTATTGAAAAATGAAGTACCTTTAAAAGCCATCAAGCACATTTTACCAAAACGTAATACTCCACGTGAGTACCTTGTACGAGGCGTGTCCGTTAAATGAGGTCTCCAATTTTATTTAATATAGAAAACATGTTTATTGTCAAGGAATGTTACATTGATGGAAAGGCGGAACTTACAGCTATTTTTCAACGTAATCACCATTGCGATCGATGCACTTTTGTATGCGCTGTGGCAGTTTTTGTATACCTTTGTCATAGCACTCTCCCGCCAAGTTGCGCAGGTAGTGCTCAACCTCGTTTTTCAAATCATCGTCGGTCTGGAAATGTGTTCCACCCAGGTGTGACTTCAACTCAGGAAACAGATGATAATCACTAGGTGCTAAGTCTGGACTGTAGGGGGGATGGGTGAGGATGTCCCATCCGAAGTGGACCAGGAGATCAGTCGTTGCATGTGCAGTATGGGGACGAGCGTTGTCGTGATGAATAATAACTCCGTTCGTCAGCATTCCCCTCCGATTTTGAATGGCACGTCGCAATTATTTTAAAGTCTCGCAGTAGCTAGCGACGTTTATTGTTGTGCCGGTAGGCATAAACTCGCACAACAATACACCTTTTCTCTCCCAGAACTCAGTGGCCATCACTTTGCCGGCAGAAAATGTCTGAACTTTCGTGGCTTGGGTGAATTCGAATGCCGCCACTGACGAGAACGTTCTTTAGTTTCTGGTGTTATGTATTGCACCCAGGTTTCACCGCCAGTGACAATTGAATCCAACAACTCCTCGCCCTGTTCTGCACAGCGCTCCAGGAATCGGTGGGCCGCTTCAACACGTTGCCGTTTATGGTCTTCGGTGAGCATTTTGGGGACCCACCTCGCACACACCTTGCGATAATGCAAATGTTCGGTCAAAATCTTGTCAATCGTAGTCTTACTGACTTCAGGGATAAGTTAGCACAGCTCGCGAACTGTCACACACCGATCTTTAAACATTTCTTGTTCCACTTTTGCAATTGTTTCGGCTGAAACCAAAGGCCGACCAGAACGCTGTTCATCAAGGACGTCTATGCGTCCGTCTTTGAGCTCTCTGCCCCGCTGTCGCACGTTTTTGACGTCCATACATTGTGGCCCATAGACTTCACATAACTGACGATGAATTTTAGTTGGGGTAGTGCACTTAGCACTCAAAAAAAAACGAATCACTGCACGCAACTCGCACTTGGCGGAAGTGATAGGAAGCTCCATCGCAAACGGCTGCCCAGCCAAGACTAATGGTTGCAACAGGTTTGTTGTGGTGGGGATTTGAAGGGGTGGAACCAAGCTACACGCCAGTGTTGCCGGATCTCGCGTAATAGCGTTCCTCGCGGCTCCAGCGCCTTAGAGACCTTTTACGGACACGCCTCGTAATCCTAAAGCTCCCGATAAAGCACAGCGTTCTTCCTAATAGCCATAATTTATACAGGGGCTTTAATGGCATTGACAGTTGCATAAAACGTGTAAATGTATTCATTGGCACACTGTAGTTAAGGGGGGTATGAAAATTGACAGCCCTAAATTATCCTCATGGTGTTCAAAGCATTTTGATCTATAATTAGTTTGTGAAAAGTGAGGTGCTTTGTTAAATAGTCACCTTTTACCAATTCTTTGATGACCTATCCAAGTAACACGCACTTCTATTATCATTATTCAAGACTATTCTACAACAACAAATTTTTGTCGATGTTCTTTCTTACTGTCCGAATGCTGTAATTCGCACTGTGTTGGTTCAGTAAAGAAGCACCTATTATTAACTGGATTATGATAAGTGATTCATTAGTTTTTAGTATTTCTCTCTGTTTATAGAAATAAAGTATGACTTCCGGGCAAGTCATATGCTACTCAACAAATCAATGGACCCAAAACACTTCCCTGCAGAACCTCCTCTCGTCGCGTAGGGCAGAAAATAACTAACATCTGGCCTCGAGCTCAAATCAAATGAACTCTTTGTTCGTCATTTAAAGCATCTTGTAATGCTCCTTACCATTTATACTGAGGAACCCCCCCCTCTCTCTCTCTC